>OZ021724.1:101591022-101876022 GCA_963978545.1 Linyphia triangularis | reverse complement strand
TTAAATTATATCTTTCAGTGAAAAGTCAAATAAATAAGTTGGAAGATTATTATTGCTAATGCACTTAAAAAGCATTGCGAAAGCCCGAAGCATTCCAGCCCAAACAAGCCAAATCAACTTCTCAAACTGCACTGAAATTGTTGCAACGTTATTTCATATTAAAATAAAACCAGCTCCCCAAACAGTATTAAAAGGCATGTAATGTACCTCTATTCTTAAAACCAAATAAAGTAGTATCGAAATTTCTGTAATGTCCCCCCTTCCCCAAGCTTCGAACAAAACCAGCTTCCTACACATAACCAAAATTGTTGTAAAGTTCCTCAATGCTTCAAATCAAATCAACTATCCAAACAGAATCAAAAGTATTATCATATTCCTCTAGCTCAAACCAAAACAACATACCAAACGGAACCAAAACTTTTCTAATGTTCTTCCATGCTTCAAACCAAACTAACTCCCCAATCTGCACCAAAACTATTTTAATTTTTCTCCCATTTCGATCCAAACCACCACCATCCCAAACAATACCAAACCATGTACCGAACCTGTTGTAATGTTTCTCCATCCTTCAAACCAAACCAACTCCCCTTAAGCAGCACCAAAATTGTTGTGATATTCCTCCATGCTTCAAATCATATCTACTCCTAAAACAGTATTAAAATTGCTATCATGTTACCCATACACCGTGCTTCAAACAAAGCCAATTCTTCCAAACTTCCGTCTAGACCCAGTTCCATGTTTCCACATTCCCAAATCGGGAAAGAAAAAAAAACATCTCTTCTGAACCATCAACATCCCTCCTCTAATTGGAACAAAGCTACAGAAATCCCGAAGCACAAGAAGACACCGACGTCACCTCCTAGACATCTCCAACCTGACAGAGTGTCCAACCGAAATCCTCAGTCATCCGACTTTCTGGAAGAGGCATGGGGTCATCGAGGGGTCAAGGTGGTCTTACAGTTGTTCCAGAGATGCCTTGACGATCCATCATACCTGGTCGGCGAATCTCTTTGCCAATGCTAAGACAAAGTGATTTGAGGATGACACTGGACAGCTTAGATGTCTGCTCGCGGAGTCAGTAGCTGAAAAGTTGTTGCGGGGGGGGGGGGGGATTATTTACTTTGGGAAGGACCACCTGCAAAAAGGACCATGAAAAAGAAAAGTTTTTGCCTGTAGAGGGGAACCTTGTTAACATGATCTTGAACGGGAATAGAAATTGCCATTTTATTTATAGTTCATGTTATCAGAACGGAAAACTATGATGAGCCTCTAAATATATTATGAAATTTAAGAGATTTTTTTTTTTTTTTTCGTAATACATTAATTGTAAAATACAATCGTTTTTAAATCATTTATATTAAATTCGATTTTGTGCGTGTTTTGTGTGTGTGGGGGGGGGGGGGATTGGTTGGCTGTGTGTGTCGATTGCGGGCAAATCTGCGGAAGCCTAATTTACCCCTTGCCGTCATCCAATTAGGCTGATAGTTGGCAGATAGATTCGATGTCGATGACAATGCATTCTATCAAATTTTGGCGACTATCACTGTCACTAAAGTGTCGCTTTTATGGAATGCTAATAAACCACCTTGCCGTCATCCAATCGCGCTGAAATAGCATTTAAACGATCACTGTTGAAACTCTTTCTTGTTGCCAAAATTGACTTAATAAATAAACAAATAAATAAATAAATGAATGAATGAATGAATGAATGAATGAATGAATGAATGGATGAATGAATGAATGAATGAATGAATGAATGAATGAATGAATGAATGAATGAATGAATGAATGAATGAATGAATGAATGAATAAATACATGAATGAATGAATGAATGAATGAATGAATGAATGAATGAATGAATAAATGAATGAATGAATGATTAAATAAATAAATAAATAAATAAATAAATAAATAAAACATTTAATCAGAATAAATAAAAGATATTTATATAAAAGATAAGAGTGCATAAATTCACATTCATTTTTAATGTGTAAATCTTAAAAAGTAGTTTACCGCATATTTTGCTGATAATATTTTTAATATTTAAAATTAGATTCCAAAGCCAAGCACCCGCTGGCGACAAAAACTGCTCTTTGTTAATGAATCTAAAAATTGGTTATAAAAACTTTTTTATGGGTTATATAATTTATTCCTATATTTCAGTATATAATAGAATTGAAAATACTGTATTATGATGTACATAAGAGTACTTATATAAAGGTACTTATATATGTTCATGAACTATAACACGTAAGATCTTAAAGTTAGTTCTTAAATACTAGTTCAAATTTACAGTTGACTAATTTAAATTGAATGCTGACTAATGTAAAATAATGACTAATTTCAAAAAATATTTTTATTACGGTAGTGAAATTAAAATATCCAATAGGAAAGCAACAAAAACATCCTCAATTAATTTCACTTATGTTCGTGTTAAAAGAAGTAAAAGCTTAACTATTCTTAACTAATTCAAAAGGAAGAGCTGGAACAACTTTTATTAATTGATGTTTAAGTTAATGTAATTCGAAATATTGTGCTTGAAATTAAACCAGTGTGAATCAGGATTATCAACTGGTTTATTCTGTGTGCTCAAGGTACAAACTTTAAAACATGCAATTTTTATAGAATATGTTTCGCCACTGTCACTAAAACTTTGCAAATGTATAATGCATGCTTTACTTTTTTGGGTGCATGATTGTAAATATGAAAGTTTTAAGGATATGTTTTTTCCAAACTTTATGATTCTTTTTTATTAATGGTTAATCTTCCAGATTTTGCTTCTTTTTTTTTTTGGTTATGTTAAATGTTGATTATTAGAAACTCGACAAAATCAAAATTATCAACTGGCTAAAACTGTGTTATGATATACAACAAGTAAGCGTGCACAAAGTATACATTTTTATTACAATATATCTTTATGATACTAAAAGGTAGAGTACTTTGTAGATACTCCTTACATTTAGTGCAAGTGAATAAATTTGATGACGAATTTTTACTTTCAATTACCCATATGTATATTATACATAGGGTAATGAAAGTATAGCATTGGGTAAAAAAAAAAAAAAAAAAAAAAAAAATCCCTTTTTTTTTCACGTTTTGGAACATCCTGATTTCAAAAAAGTGATCTAGAAAAAATTTCTGTCAGTGTGTGTGTGAGTGAGTGTGTCTGTGGTCAGCATAACTCCCAAACAAATTGACCTACGATGTTCAAATTTGGTATGAAGTTTAGTGGCGGCCTTGGGACCTACCATTAAGGTTTTCGTCAAAATCGCGCGTGAGCATAAGGTAGCTGCCTTTGAAAAAAATCATGTTTTTCAATGATTGTTAAAAAACGGCTTCAACGATTTTGATAAAAATCGTTATTCTATTGCCTCTTAAGGTGCTCGAAACATCCCCACCTCCGAAATTCCTGTAAATATGTTTCAATGACTTAAAAAGTTGGAAAATGAATGTCTTCAACACATAGTTATCTTTCCTTGAGCAAACCTCATCAAAGATCGTTTTTTCTTTCCCCTCAGTTTCGCTTATAATAAAAGATAATATAAGGATTATCGGAAATTATATCGCTAAAATCACAATTTTGTCGGAGGTTTTTTTTTTTTTTTTTTTTTTTTTTCATAGACCAATACAAGAACTATCACCCAACTGGCCATTTATCCTAAATGAAGGATGAAAATATATAAACGGTAAATGATACAAATCCACGTCAATATTATAGCGTAATTGAAAGCTGTGCGATGTTCCACACCCCTAGTTTGTAGTGGAATTTCGATAATTTGAAATGAATTAGTATTTTCATCTGACTGAAGCTGCGATTGATTGTAAAAAGTCTTAAAATGAGTAATAAGTAGTGTATAAATTTTTATTAAATGTAATATTTTTCATGTCAATAAAAGACCACCTCTAGATGCGCCTTATTTTTTTTACATTTGGAAGAACTTCTAAATGATATTCGATATTTATATATTGAACATGAATTTAGAATTTCAAAGCACTTGGAATAGGT
Source organism: Linyphia triangularis (assembly GCA_963978545.1). Classification (NCBI taxonomy): domain Eukaryota; kingdom Metazoa; phylum Arthropoda; class Arachnida; order Araneae; family Linyphiidae; genus Linyphia; species Linyphia triangularis. Next base: position 101,872,015 of record OZ021724.1, on the reverse strand, counting down.
ATTATCTTCATTTAGAGAGGTATCATTTAGAGTACATTTTAATGAGTCTAATACAAGCAACGTCATATCTCTTAGTAGACGATTAACGTCACTGTCATTCGGGTTTGCTTTGGAAAGATATCAAAATAATAATTCTTTCAGGATACAATTTTTTTCCAATTAGAAATTTTTAAATGTTTTTATTTGTGGTTGTCAATGATGATTCTAACTTTGAGATCTCTAGTTTTAATGCATCTAAGTAGCTATCTAAAAAACTGTGGATTGCATAAGTCCTATTTAAAAAAAAAATCTCACAAACTCAAACACAGGTCATGATCAACTCCATCAAAAGGATTTTTTTTTACAGAATTTAATAATGACCTCATATTTTTGTTCTAAATCTCAAACCCAGCACCAGCTAGATTCCACACACAACAACTCAACTCGTTTCCCTCTGGCTATCCAATCAGGAATCTGCATTTCCACTACTCACATACACAGAGATAGCAGAACGGTCTTGCCGAACAGCCATTGGTGGACACAACTGCAACTCAACTGCAAAATGACATCATAACTCAGATCTTCATTACCTCAAGGAGTAGTTTGTCTTTTCATTATCACTGCGCGTCACATGATCGTAGGGAAACATGACTTGTGACTTTTCTTTCAATGACTGCGAGATAACAGAAAAGGTAATAATTTAGGTCCAGTTCAAGGTGATTTGAACAAAAATAATACTCGGGCATACAGTTTACAAAATACATCTCAAAGCGATGATGCTTTTTTTTTTTTTTTTTTTTTAATTATCTTGAAGTAGGATTGTGTTACAATAACAGATGTATGAGCAGTGGTGTAGTGTAAAATAAAAATGTGTGGGAACTCTATATCACATAAAGTGAATGATATAAGAATTGAAAAAACAAAACGTTATATCACTTTAGTCGATAAATCGGTTAGCGTTCCCGTTAAAATTAGAGGAGCAGAAACCTTCTTCAAGGTAAGGGAGCAAAGAACTGTGTGTGCCAGACCACAATTTTGTTGTTTTTTTTTAAATGGAGATAGTTGGCGTGAACTTGTGTACGTGAGTTTTAGTCCGTATTCATGACGAGCCATATAAATCTGACGTCTGGAATTCATCCACAAATACAGATCATTCGTCGAAGAAGGTAATTGCCATTGTATGAATCATAGTATTGCATGTGTCGGATTGTCGTTGGAATGGCCATATGGGGGTGGCCGCAACTCTTTCAAGTGTTTTGCAAATACTAGAACTTGCCTGCTCAGCTCTGAAGTTGTGGGTAGAAAACGAAAGCATAGTTTTGCGTTCAGTTTCCTGTAAAAAAAAAATTAAATTTTTAGGTGAGGGAACGCCGTTCCTCCTATTAAAACGGTACAGGATCGCCGTTCCCACGCGTTCCCGCTTCACTACACCCCTGTGTATGAGTTTAAGAACCCCAGTAGCACAAAAAAGCCATCGATATAGATAAACAACTGGATAGACTGCTCCATTGTCAATGAAAAGAGAAAAACGCGCCGGGGATTGCGAAGTTGGTGGGAAGATTAACCAATCACAGTTCACATTTATAGTTGGATGGGAATGCGAAAAACCTTGTAAAGTGTTAGAGTATAAATTTTTTGGCACATTATTACTAATTAAGGTCTACTATTGACATTTCTGCAAAATTTTATTTTCAATCCTCGGCAATCCGTATTTTTTATCCCACCAATTGCATCTGGCAACGATTTCATTTTCTCAGCGTTAAGCAGTCTATCCAGTTGTTTATCTATATCGATGAACAACGCTGGCCAAAATCACTCGACGTTAGCCAATCCCGATGTGGAACGTTATAAAGTAGTGGAGCTCAAAGTTTGTTTTTTTTACAAAATATGTGGTCCGCAGGACGATAAAGGTTGGGAACCGTTGATCTAGATAATTAAATCTTAAACATGAAACTAGAGAGGTGTAAAAAGATAGACGAAATTAAGGAATAAGTGAGTAAATAACGAATTAATTTAAGTGAATTATTTCAAATGGCGCAGTATGGCCCAAGTGTTGCCCTTGCGCTGTTAAACTCATACCAACCAAACCAACCAGCCAACCAACATTTTATTCAGATTATAAAATATCCCTGAATACTTAATTTGTTTCTTTTTTGGAGTAATTATATGCGTAATTTGGTTCCACAAAAGTAAGAAATAAATATATCAATATATGCTTTTATAAATCCCATTCCAGTAACTTTTAAATCTAACGAAGAAACATTAAACCACTTTAATGGTTAAACTTGAAATTAGAGAGGAATTGGTAGATAGAATAACAAGAGAATATGACATTTGACTGAATATAAAATTTATACAAAATGAATAGATGAATAAAATTGAATATAAAATAAATAAATGAATACAAAATAAATAAAGGTTGGTTGGTTGTATTCAGATTATCTGGCGCCGTCAGCAACACGAGGGCTATAATGCGCCGAAACTTTCGTCACTAGACAAGCCAACATACATTTACAAACACCCATGCCTAACACGGGACTCGATCCTGCAACCTCGCGGTCTAGAAACCAGCACGCTAACCACTACACCGTTTGGTCGGCAAAATAAATAAAGGACTACAAAATGAATACGAATTGTGTACATGCATATAAAACGAATAAAATAATTAAATGAATAAGACGAATAAAATAAATAAAATAGTAAAAGAAATTAAAACAAATAAAATTGAATATAAATTGAGTAAATGAATACTAAATGAATATAAAATGAATTCAAATTGAGTAAGTGAATAGAAAATAATTTTGTAAAACTGTGCATAATACTTAGATAAATGTGAATTAAAGAAAATGAATAAGATAATAAACCAAAATAAATAAAATCGCGTCTGAATAAACAAAACTGATCCATAAAAACTGAAAACTGAATAAAAATTAAAAAACGTATAAAGTTTCAATAAATGTATAAGTTTATGTACAAAAATACAAGTGGACAAAAGGCAATAAAAGTATTTAAAGAATACATGATCATGAATTAACATTTATATAAAAATGAATAAATATATTAAAATCAATAAATTAACGAATTTATAAAAACTAATAACTGAATAAAAATGAATAAATGATAATCAAAGTAAATAAATGGGAATAAATGAATAAAGATGAATAAATTTTGAAAAAATAACAAATGTATTAAAATGAAAAGATGTGTAAAAATTATTAAATGTAGCAAAGTCAATAAATGTTAAAAAATTAATAGATGTATTAAAATAATTGAATGTACAAATATTAATAAATATTTTAAGATGAATAAATGTATCAATATATCTTTAAAGTGATTTATTCAAAACAACATAATTGTCAGAACAAAAAATCCATTCACTTAACGACACACGAAACTACAACATAGGTAACAATTTCATTTTTAAATTATTAACTTTGATTTCGTGTGTATGTGTGTGATTGGGTGGTTAAATGTCTGTGTGTATCGATGACGGGAAAATCTTCGGAGCCCTAATTAACCCCTTTGCCGTCATTCAATCGGTTTGAAACTTCGCAGATAGATTCGATGTCGATGACAATGCATTCTATCAAATTTTAGTGGCTGTACTTAAAAGATCGCTTTTACGGAATACTAATAAACCAATTTGCAATCGTCCTAAAAACTTAACCGATCATTGAAGAAGCTCATTCCTGTTGCCAAAATTATTTTAATAAATAAATAATAAATTTATTTTAATAAGAATAAATAAAAGATATTTAGATGTGAGTGCATAAATTCTCTTTCACTTTTAATGAATAAATGTTGAAAAGTTGTTTACCTTATATTTTGCTAATAGAGATAGTGTTGGCATCTAATTTTAAATATTAAAAACAAGCCCACGCTGACAACAGAAACGGGGCTGTGCTAATTAATATAAAAATTGACAATGTATATAATCGATTTATATTAAAAACGTTGTTTTTAAGGGTTCTATTCTTAATTGATAGAATAACATCATGATCTGAATACATTACTTCCAGGGTGCAAGTAGAGCTCAAATTCCCACTGCAAATTGTTTTCCCATCAAGCTCCCGTAAACGCTGTACATGTATTTTGCTGAATGCTAAGTTGTAATGCAGTGGAGCAAGCAAGCGAAATACGTGTTGAATTCCTTATTCACTACAGTTAAAAGATTTGATATTATAATTTTTAGTAAAATAACACGAGAATGTAGAACATTAAAATAAAAATTTCTAAAATATAAGCATTAATTTTAGCAAATTAATTATACATATACTACTTCGTGTGTATTTAAATTATCTCTAAATTATGGCCGTGAAAAGTATTAAGATCTAAAGTAGAGCCAAGTTTAACCCTTTACGCTCTAGTGGCGCCTCTCTGGCACCACATGATTGGATGCCGCAACTCGAGAGGACCACTAGGTTTGATGCGGGAATTCGATGCAAGGCCAATGACTGTATTTAGTTTCTATGCAGCGGGACGAACCAAAAATGCCGCGAAACTTCTCGAGTTGCTGGTACCTCCGCGCGGAAAAGGCCTCGAGTACAAAGGTAGTGTAAATTACTGGCAATGAAAAGTTGTAAAATTTTCTTCTCGAAGTTAAAATTTTCTTGCATGGGCCTAGATATCTAGCTGCAAATTTAGGGCTAAATGCTAACTGATTTGTGACATTTGTTCATTACGTATTCTGGTTCACTGACGCTTAATGGTAAAGTCACACAAGAGATTTTGTAACTTGATATTCAGGCATATGCATGAGAATTTGGACTTATAGAAGAACATTTTACTAATTTTCATTACCCGTAATTTACAACAACTTTCAACTTGGCTCTACTTTAGATCTCAACACTTTTCACGGTCATAATCATTGCATGAAGAACTTGGCGCCTTTTTACAGAGACGTTTTTGTTGGGTTTGGTTGGTTGGTTGTTTTCAGATTATCTGGCGCAGTCAGCAACACGAGGGCTATAATAAGCCGAACATTCGTCATTAGACAAGCCAACATACATTTACAAACACCCATGCCAAACACGGGACTCGGAACCCGCAACCTCGTGGTCTAGAAGCTAGTACGCTAACCACTATACCGTTTGGTCAGCACGTTTTTGTTGGGATATATACTACTTGAAATGCATTTAATTATCTCTAAATACCATTTTATTTTAATGCACTTTTATTAGATAATTATTATTTGTGGTTTACGAAAAAGTAATTAAGGCTTTCCTCTTTTTCTCATTTAATTTAATTAGTTGTAAATTATCTTTCTTTTTATTAAGTGATAAGTCGAAATAGTTAATTGTAGTTAATTTCCTAAGTAGATTTTTTTTTTTTTTTTCATTTCGTTTGATCCTTTAATTATCCTTTTTTTTCATTCCATTTACATCCCATTATTTTCATTATCATTTTCTTCATATTAGTAAATCTTCATCTTACATAATATCTTTTAGATTAAAAATGCAAAAAAAAAATACCCCGTTTATAAGAGTTTGCTTAAGGGAAGAAAAACAGAAAGGAATAAAGAAAAAAAAACGAACTCGAAGATAGTAGTAAAATCCAAAAGCGAAGATGATATTTAATAAATAAAATTAAAAGAAGACGCGAAAACAACTAGAGAAAAGAAAAAAGATTTCCGGATTGTTGAAAAGGCGTACTTTTCCTAATTTCCTTTCTGGCATTGCTCCAGAGTCAGCCTATTACGACGAAAGACATTTTTTATGGACGCTCTTCCATTGTCTTATCAGCAAAACTGGAAAGGAGAGGCGCAGATTGTACTAAGGGGTGGTCGAGATTATTACATAAATAAATTAAATAGCCCCCCCCCCTCCTCTGTTTTTATCAGGAACTACCCGAAAGCGAAAAACCAGAGTGACTCTACTCCATTTCATGTAATTAAAAGGCACAAAACATTTATTTTCAGTTACTCCCTCCCCCCTCTCCATTTTTCCCACACAAACAGTCGCTATGTTCATTTCGGAGGTTGGAAAATTACTGAGTCTGAAGCACAAAAGAGAACATTGCTAAAACACTCACCCAGAAAGAAAAAAAGAACTCGAAAAAAAAATGGCGTTCTGCAAAAGTTCTCTTAATTAAACAATCAAAAGAGGAAAAGGGAAAACTCAAGTTAATGAAGTAACTTAATCATACGTCATGTTGAATATTCGGAACGTTTTTTTTTTTTTTTACTTTCTTTATTTTATTTATTTTTTTAATTTTCTTTTCATTATTGTTTCTGGCAACATCCCGTGTTCATTTTCATTTGGAGTTGAAACAGAGAAAGAGGCATTTCACCAAGTTAGAACAAGCGGAAAGGCAAAAAAATATATATATCTTCCGCTTTTGAAAATCTTCTAATGTTAGTAGTAAAATTATGGAAGCTTAGAGAGGCATATATACGTTAAATAAAAGAAGTAAAAAATGGCGTATCTGTTTTGCATCCGGGTAAATTCCTCTCCGAATTTGTATTTCCAGACTCACACTTGTAATTGTTATTAATAACAATAAATTTGTGGAATTTTTTTCTGTCTAAAGCTGAAGTTTGGTGTAAGGCGAACCTTTTGAAAAATAAATCGCATCTAGGGTAATTGAAATGTATTTTTACTTTGCTGTTTGAGATGATAAAGATAACAGGAAATTAGAGTTACAGGGTTTGTTTTTATGCTTTCTTGCTTAGATTTTATAACTGAGCAAATTAATTTGATTTATTCCAGAAATATAAATTGCTTTCTTACTCTTCGAATAATTTGTTTGTATACATTGATGGGAGTCAGAAATTGTGATCTTAAGATCGGAAGATAGTTTAGGTGAACAAATTATAAGGCTTTTTATGAAACTAATTAATAGTCAAAAATGAGAAAGAAAATAAGCAGGAATAGCCTTTTGAAGATTTTTTGTAGTAATAAAGATAATCATATTATTAAAACATATTCTTTATTCATTTTTATATAGGAAAACTGGCAGAGCAATAAAAAAAAATATGATATAACTATCGTTAACGATTGAATATATCTACCTTGGTAAAAATGGCCAGTGCTAAAAATGGAATTTTAGATTTGAATACTTTTTTTTCATAAACTTCTTAAAATATACATAAAAGTGGTTAATATTTTCTTTTATCTATAACTAGACGGCAAAATTATTATCACAACGCTGTGGCATTTAAATATCAAAAGTTGTTGCCTCTTATTTTTGTATTTTCCTGTTTAATGTTTTGCAATAGTTTTCACCTTTTTCAAAAATTCCAATTATTACAGAATTTTAAAACAAATATTATTCATTTGAAATTTTCTGTAAGAGAAGATTCTATGGTATATATATCAATGAAAAAGAAAGTAAGTTTTACGAAATCATTTTAAAGATGTTTCACATTAATGCTCTATGTTTCAATTTGAATAAATGTTTGAGCTTAACTAAAATTATCTTCCTCAAATTTTTGATAATTTGCTAAACTGAATAGGATTTGATTAAAAAATTATTGTGTGTGTGTGTGTGTGTGTGTGTGTGTGTGTGTGTGTGTGTGTGTGTGTGTGTGTGTGTGTGTGTGTGTGTGTGTGTGTGTGTGTGTGTGTGTGTGTGTGTGTGTGTGTGTGTGTGTGTCGGGCCAATCTGCGGAAGCCTGATTAATCCACTTGCCGTCATCTAATCAAGTTGAAACTTGACATATAGATTCGATGTCGATGACAATGAATTTTATCAAGTTTTGTGAACAGTCAATGTCACTAAAAGGTCGCTTTTACACAAGTTTCTACAACGATTTTGGATTAAAAACAAACACCATTCAACCGATCATTGTTGAAACTATTTCCTGTTCCCAAAATTATTTTAAAACAGAATAAATAAAATAATTACTGGACACGAATGCATAAATTTACTAAGGTGTGACGCACAATGAATTCAACGTTGCATTGCGTTGTAAAGTTGTAAATGAAAGAATTTTAACCAATCATTGCGGAAATTGTGTTAATCAGAAAATTGCTTTAATCAGAATAAATAAAAGATGATTATAAATGAATGCATAAATTCAGATTAAGTTTTAATAAATCAATTTTGAAACGTAGTATGCCGCATATTTTTCTGATATAGACTGAGAGGCAGCTGCAATTTTTGGACTACATCGAACATCATTCTGAATTTTTTATAGAAATTAGAGAAAAGTGAGTAGATTACGAATCCACTGGTCTGTCGTGGCAAAAATGGCCGACACTGGTCAAAAATCGACTTTTAATAAGTTGAACTAAATCAAATTGCCAAATGCGCCATAACTTGCCAAATAATGAGCATTTTTTTTATTTGGTAACCCTCACTCTTTAATTTTCAATTAATAAGGTTGCAGACGATTCAGATATCTGTCGACGGTCTACTTGCATCTATTAAAAGGGAGCCAAGTTGGCAATAAACATTACGTCACTGATGACGCAACTAATGTCGCCAATTTGGCTTGCTTTTAAAAGATACAAGTTTTCCGAGCCAGAGATCAGAAATCATTTGCACTTTTTCTCATTGAAAATCAAAATGCAGTGGGTTGCCAGACGAAAAAGTGTGTTCACTTTTTGGCAAGTTATGACATATTTGGCAATCGGATTTTAGTTCCACTCATTCCAAGTCGATTTTTGACCAGTTTCGGCCATTTTTGCCACGGCAAACCAGTGGATTCCTAATCTACTCACTTTTCTCCAATTTCTATAAAAAAAAATTCAGAATGATGTTCGATGGGGTCCAAAAATTGCAGTCTCCTCTTTGACCATTAAGGCTGCTTTTAATATTTAAAATTAGGTGCAAACACCAAGAACACGCTGCCTGAGTTAATAAATAAAAAATAAAAAAATGGCAATGCCTATAAAGGATTTATATTAAAAAAAAAAATGTGTTATATTATTCCATTCTAAAAAAACGTTGCATTCCATAAGGATATCACAATAAAACAGCATGCTAGCCTCCCTTGTAATGGACCTGCGATTACCATGCTTCCGGTGAGATCAGTTTCGCACGTGCTCCTGTCACAACTATCATTGACAGCAACGAAAGTCTTTTCATTAGAAAAATCTATGTTCAAGGCATGCATTTGGTTAGCCAGCCATAAGAAAAACGGAAATTGATGTGTAATAACAATGGGTCGTTAGTACGTGATGCGAACCTATTTGAATGTTTCTCTGTGCTCGTGATGGATTTATTTCCGTCAGACTTGCTCAGCTTTGAAGGTAAATATATGACTATGTGTGAACGTTTGTTTAAAAAAGACAAAGTCCAAATTTGATTATCATGTTTCATTCTTAAAAAAGGGTGTGATTTTTCACGTCCAAATTTATCCATCTTCTTTAATTATTATTTGTTATTTGTATTAGGGGAGACCTGAGTACCCATGGCTGTCTTTTTCCAATACAGAAAATATAAGCCACAGAAACGTTTAAAGAATGAGAAAATGATATGCATACATCGTTATAGTAATTACTTCCCATTGGGATTAATATAAATACTTTAAATAATATAGATTCTGTCAAATAGCAGGTTTTTAAAGAAATCTGACAAATGGCCCTAGGTACAAGACCTCGTTGTACCTAGGGCCAGCAGCTGATGTATCTAGAGCCGTTCTATTTAAGTGAGGTTTCAATCCATAATAAATAGAAAACAAACGCAGACGAATTTTATAAAAGAAACAATATCAAGTAATTACCAGTCATTGGTTTATCATATAATAACTATAACAAATTGCGATGTGTCAAATTATTAGGTTGGTTGGTTGTTTTCAGATTATCTGGCGCCGTCAGCAACACGAGGGCTATAATGCGCCGAAACATTCGTCATTAGACAAACCAACATACATTTACAAACACCCATGCCAACACGGGACTCGAACCCGCAACCTCGCGGTCTAGAAGCAAGCACGCTAACCACTTCAAATTATTAGGGAATTTCATAACTTGAAAAACTGATTCCAAAAAAATGAGCTGCATGCATTTATTGCTTCGAGGTCCCAACAGATTTTGGTTTTGGCAATATGAACACAATAAGCAACTGTGTAGCCCTAGGTACACAACTTGGTAATTTCATATAAAACGTCTTCTACTAAAAATTCACTTATAGAAAGGACTTATTTAAACAAAATATCATTTAGTACTTAATGTTACAAACAAAATTATTTATTGGAATTCAAAGAAAAATATTTTACTTAACTTTGTAATACAACAAAAGACATGAGCTGCAAAATGTTACTGCATACCATAAAAAAACGTTTTCCACTTATAACTTGCCACAGCTTTCTCCTGTAAGATTTCAAAATGGCTGCCAAAACATCAATTGGGTGTTGCCAAGTGAGTAAAAAAACTTAGAACTAAACATTATTCACTAAAAATAGGGTGGCCCTAGGTACACAAGTCTCCCTTATATGTGCACGTATATTAAAAAGCCCCAAATTCCAATTTTGTCCATCTTGTTTTACTCTTAAAAGGAACCAGGTATAACAGTAGTATTGGTCAATGTTGGAAATAAGTTTTTGAAATACTGGCCGAAACTTGAACATGGTTCCAAAATACACAATTTTTTAAAAAATAAACATGTAAAAAATATTCCGAAACGTATTTTTTTAGCCCTCTGTGCTTTCTTATGAAAATATATTTCAATCTTAAAACCATGCCTCAACATTTCAAAACTTCCTGAATATTTTATCCAGGAGTGGGCGGGATTGGCCAAGATTCATAGCAGTAGCCAGTCCACAATGATCCACATCGGGTTGACCAATGTCCAGCTATATTGACCAGCGTATTTCGGCTACTGGGGGAGTGTGTTTTTTTTAATTAAGTTATACATGAGTTTATTTTTTAAAGCGACTAAAATTAATATTTTTTCCATTTTGCATAGTTCCTACTAAATATTTAAGTTATAATGGGTATGCCCTCTTCTAAGATTAAAGATTTTCCATCATGTTTCACGCGTTTTTTTTTTTTTTTTTTTTTTTTTTTTTTTTTTAAATTTATGTATGTGTGCGTTTTTTAAAATTGTCAAATTAAAAAAAAAAAAAAAATATGTTTTCTTAAAATTTTAAATACAAAAACTGAAAGGTTGGTTGGTTGTTTTCAGATTATCTGGCACCATCAGCAACATGAGGACTATAATGCGCCGAAATATTCGTCATTAGACAAGCCAACATACATTTACAAACACCCATGCCAAACACAGGGACTCGGAACCCACAACCTCACGGTCTAGAAGCTAGCACGCTAACCACTATACCGTTTGGTCGGCCAAAAACTAAAAGGAATCTCAAAAATATTATGAGTTATAACTGACACAACCAGTCTTATTTCTTATGACTGAGTTTAATTAAAATGCAATTTCTCTTATTTGTTAAGTAGAAAAACTGAGGAATTCATTTTATGACACTGGTTTTTTTTTAATACAATTGACTCATCAGCAAGCAATATTGAAGAAGATACAACAAATGGCTCTATAAATAGTTCAGTGTTGGGTTGTGCTTATATTCAGGAGTCAGCGTTATTAATGGCCTTTCTTTCATTTAAGAAAAAAAAAAAAAAAAAAAAAAAATTCATATCATCACGATAACAACATCTCCACAACAAATAGGTTCGATAACCGAAAAAACAAAAACAAAATCCCGCCTACAAAACATAAACATTCCAAAAAAAACATAAACCGATTAATCACCCCCTCCCTCACTCCAAACTCCGATGGAGGCTACCGATATCATTGTGTTCCTTCTCTTAAGGGAGGAGGATGTCCATCACTGAAGAGAAACCACCTCAGTTGGTGTTCCCTTTTTTTATCTTGGAAGGAAACAGGAAACAGAGACAGACTTCTGGTTTCTTAACATCCTGCCACGGCCAAAGGTCCCACTGCTTCAACCAAGTTCCTGTAGTCCGGTGTGCAGATACTGTCAACCAGCAATCTTCCGGACCACACAGCTTCTCGGATTCTGTTTTCTTACAACGGGACGGACAACTCACTTCTTGGATGAGGAAATTAGATTGAGAACCCACATATTCGTAAAAACCGTTATCGTCATTTGTATGTTCCAGAAGAAGAGTAACTTTAAATCTACTTTTTCATAAAATTGAACTGCCAACAGGGAGTTTTTAACATCGATATAAATAAACAACTGGATAAACTGCCTAACGCTGGGAAAATGAAGCCGTTGCCAGATACCGTTGGTGGGATAAAAAATACGGATTGCCGAGGATTGAAAATAAAATTTTGGGTTGTACACAGCAGAAATGTCAATAGTAGATCTTAATTAGTAATAATGTGCAAAAATATATATATACTCTAGCATTTTACAAGGTTTTTCTCATTTCCATCCAACTATAAAAGTGAACTGTGATTGGTTAACCTTCCCACCAGCTTCGCAATCCCCGGAGCGTTTTTCTCTTTGCACTGATAATGGAGCAGTCTATCCAGTTGTTTATCTATATCGATGGTTTTTAAACTTTTCAACCAACAAATTGCGTTGTTGTTGTTGCTTATCCTCAGTATATCTGACATTTGTCAGATCAACTCCAGAAGGTTGTAGACCGCCAGAAAAAAAACGAGTGCCTTTAACACAGAGCTCTCTGCCCTTGAGCATCTGCCATCGAATATAGCTTTTTACATTTCGTGCACAAGCAAGGAAAATGTAATGTCTATGGAATAAAGTCACAATTTTGGCCATTTGTGTGTGTAGAACCCACATATTCGTAAAAACCGTTATCGTCATTTGCATGTTAGAGGAGAAAAGTAACTTTAAACCTATTTTTTCATAAAATTGAACTGCCGATGGGACGTTTTTAAAATTTTCAACCAACAACTTGCGTTGTTGCTTATCCTCAGTAGATCTGGCATTTGTCAGATCAACTCCAGAAGGTTGTAGACCGCCAGAAAATCGATGATATTAAGGGGATCTGATGTTAAGTCCGCCATGGAAAGTCCGACGCAATTCAGAATGTGATCCGGTGAGGCTGGAAGGTCACAGCATTTTTTACAAGTAGGGACAATTTTTGTGCCATGTTCGAATGACAGACATTTCAAGTGGCCACTTAAGAGTCTGGCTAAATCATTCTGGGAGCCTCGATCACGTTTGATTTGCAAAAGAGTGCCAGGAGATGTTCGTCCCGAGTTAAGCATGGGTGTTTGTAAATGTAAGTTGGCTTGTCTAATGACGAATGTTTCGGCGCATTATAGCCCTCGTGTTGCTGACGGCCCCAGATAATCTGAAAACAATCAACCAACCAACCAGGAGATGTTCCGGAGTACCATTGGTGTGCAACTGGAATTCGCTAGATTAAATTTTGTTTAAATTTTTCATTGGAGTAAAGTTTCTGATAAGTAAGAGTGGAGCCAGTGGACGTTACTTCATCACTGCCCTCTTTGGCCAATTTATCAGCGACCTCATTACCTCTAATATTTACATGTGATGGCATGACAACTTGTAAAAATCTCTGAAATGAAAATTATGCAAGGTGGAGATGACAAGGATACAATCTTTATAAGAGTTTCAAAAAAAATTTTTTTTTTAGTTCACGTGTAGACGAGCCTTTCTTTACATTTTCACGACCAGCTTTCCAACAAGGTTCACACTGTAAAGGGTAGGCGAACCTTTTTATAGTAAAATTACTACAAGGTTTACAATGTATTGCGCCAATCAAGAATCATTAAAATCGTAAGCTTTTCCACCAAATCTTTGTAATGGGGATCGGCAGAATTATTTTCAGAGGGGTTGAATTGGACGCACAAAGGGATGCAAGGGAGGATTAATTTTTTCTTTAAACCTTATTTTTTCAATTATCTTAATGAAATTTAATTAACCTTTATGTATTAAATTTCATATCCATTGCATATTTTTAAACCTATATCATATTTATATTTCCACTGAATCTTAATATTTTTCTCCACTTTATTTTTAAGTTTCAAAGTCCATGGGACAAGTAAGTGCACCTTCCTGGACCTAGTGACAAGTAACAATGTTGCTCTGCAATCTTGTCACTTGTCAATAAAATTCTTATGAGAAGTAATTGACAAAGCTTTTATAAACTTGCATGTAGTCTGGGTATATTGTTGCTCACCAGAAAAAACTGACAGTATGCTGCCATTTATTGTGCAAAACAACATACATCAACATAAAAACTATCCGAAATGAAAGCTCAAACGCTCCGTTTCTACAACCTACCATAGTATTATAACAAAAGTACTATCATAAGCAGTCAGGTAATATAGCGTATTTTAAAATAATCATTTGAAATATTTATATTTTCCAAAATAATTTATTAAAAATATTAAAACAATTTATTACTGTTTTTGTAACATCAACCAATTAAACTACCGATAATATTTTGTTTTGTGGGGGAAAATATGTTATAGTAGGATTCTTTATGCAGGAATGTTTTAAAAAAAGGACACTATTTTAAATAAAAGAGAACTGTTTTAAAAGGCATCTGTTTCTAAATGTCAATAATGGTGGCATTGTAATTTTTGTTTGGTATAAATTTAATATTAAATTTGGAATAACTCTTTTTATTTCTTTAACTCAAATTTTCTCCCTAATTTGAGTGCTGTTTCACAGTGTTTCGAATTAAACCTCCAAAATACTTCACAATTTGGCGTTGAAAATACATTTTAACTTTTAAATAAAAAATAAGCAAATTAATAAAAATGCTCCAATTTACTAGAAATAATGGGTATCTTTACTTGTCATACTTTGTTTGATGTATAACAAAATTTGTGAGACATTGTTTTGATTCAGTTGGGAAAAAAAGTTTTATTAAACGCCCTAATAAAAATTTTGCATTTCTTTATATAGTGAAAGCACTACATTATAATGCATTTACACTTTTTATCCTTATCATAATCATAAACAGATTTGTGTAAGTGTTCATCATAATCATCCAACGGTACTTTAAATATTGGCAGATGCTTTGTTGAGGATACGTATTGTAATCAACATAACTCCACCAAAATTTAGTACACATACTCTTGACATAACTCCAAAATGATATCTGCCGACCAAACGGTATAGTGGTTAGCGTGCTAGCTTCTAGACCACGAGGTTGCGGGTTCGAGTCCCGTGTTAGGCATGGGTGTTTGTAAATGTATGTTGGCTTGTCTAATGACGAATGTTTCGGCGCATTATAGCCCTCGTGTTGCTGACGGCGCCAGATAATCTGAAAACAACCAACCAACCAAAATGATATCTGAAGAAATGAAGGAGGGAAAAAAAAACTAAGTTGAAATTTTCGCCACCAGTAGAGACGGGTGCAGTTGAGTGGAAGTTTACTTTACATTCAAATGAAAATTATGAATGAGATTTTAAAATTGGAATTCAACGAGGTTTAAATATCTGTCATGTAAATTGAAATCTTTAAAGGTTGATTTGCTAAAGTTGGAACTACCTCTTTTATTTTGTAACTATTTTACTTGAAGATGATTTCTCCATGGTCTCAGTAAATCTTGTCCATAGTCTCAATAAGCTATGTAGTTTACAACAGACTGTAAATGCCTCTGAATAGTAAAAAAAAAAAAATATTAAATAAACTGTATGTTTTATTTTCTTTTTTTGTTTAAAGTAAATCTACCATTTTTAAAATTTTAAAGTAAATCTACCATTTTTAAAATTTTAAAGTAAATCTACCATTTTTAAAATTTTAAAGTAAATCTACCATTTTTAAAATTTTAAAGTAAATCTACCATTTTTTAAATTTTAAAATAAATCTACCATTTTTAAAATTTTAAAGTAAATCTACCATTTTTAAAATTTAAAGTAAATCTACCATTTTTAAAATTTTAAAGTAAATCTACCATTTTTAAAATTTTAAAGTAAATCTACCATTTTTTAAATTTTAAAGTAAATCTACCATTTTTTAAATTTTAAAGTAAATCTACCATTTTTTAAATTTTAAAGTAAATCTACCATTTTTAAAATTTTAAAGTAAATCTACCATTTTTAAAATTTTAAAGTAAATCTACCCTTGTTACTTGCGGTCGCTTTTACTTGATAAATACCCTAATACAAACACTCGCTAAGTGCTCTGAATCCTTTGCAACCAATCGAAGAATTGAATAAGTGTGTTTACATACTAGTTCTTATTACCTAGTAAGGCTGTAAGTTGCGGCCACTTTTAGTTGAAAATAAGTACTCATATGTAAACAGGGTTAAGGAAGGCTGCGATTGGCTCTAAATATTTTATAACCAATCGAAGAATTGAATACATGTATTTACATGCGAGTTCTTATCACCAAGTAAGGGTTAAAGTTGCGGCCACCCTTAGTTGAAAATAAGGACCCATCTTACTTGAGATAAAATAAGGCTCTCCTTACTTGATTGAAATAAAGTACCCATATGTAAACAGAGTTAAGGAAGGCTGCGACTGGCTCTGAACATATCGCAACCAATTGAAAAATTGAACTACCATGTTTACTAACGGGTTCTTATTATTAAGTAAGAGTGACCGCAACTATACCGAGGGACAACATTACTCGAGCCTTCAGTAAACTCAGTAAGTTATAGTTCCAGGAAAACCACAGCTTTTTTTAGTAATATTGATAATCTGCGCGCATATTTTTGTATTAACCCTTTACACTCGTATGTCCCCGTATGGGGGACATCACTCGTTTTACCATCACGCTCGTATGCAGGGCCTGATCATGACAATTTGGGGCCCAAGGCCCGGACACATTCGGGGGCCCCTTTTTCAAATGCGGGATTTATTGGAAATGGGCTTGACACCAAGTCAAATGAATTAACATTAAATATTGAAAAAGTTGATAAATTAATGTTAATATTGTTTCTTAAAAGTTATTTTTTTATCACAAAATTTTAACAATCAAATTTATAAATCAAAAGAGGAAAAACTTTGTTATGTATAGCTTTGCATTTCGCTATCACTATACAAATCCCAATATCTTCAGTATCATTCACAACTTCAGAGTCGACATTTGCTGATCTCACAATAAATTCATCAAGATTTCCTTTAAATTTTTTTTCCACTCTATCTTTCAAAAAAGTTTGTTTTTTAAGTATTTAAATGATGGTTTGGTATATTTGAATAAATATACTCTGGGAAACTAAAGATGGTTCAAGATCAATACAAAATGATTTTTATAAAAAGATATTTTTTATGAATAAAAGATATTCACACAGCTTTTGTGAGACTAAAGTATAGATTTACATCCAATTTCGGGGCCCCCTAAAATCATGGGCCCAAGGCCTGGGCCTTGTGGGCCTAGGCGATGATCAGGGCCTGCTCGTATGTCCCCGTACAGGGGAGCCCTTGAGCCAGTAAATGTCAACAAACCCAACCATCGACAAACTCTCCTTATTGCTCCTTTCAAGTGGCGCAGAGAAGTGATCGGACCGTCGTGAACCAACACTTCTCACTTTCCCTTTTGACACAAAACCCCGCTCAAATGTTTTTTCATACATCATGGTAATTTCACCATATTTTGATTTGATTTCTTGTGCCATTTCAAGAGAAAATTTCAGGAAAACATGTATTTCTCAAAAAGTTGTGCTGGAAAAAGTTAATTCTCCGAAATCACTAATAAACTTTAATGTCACCTGAGAGGGCACATTTGAGTGATATGCTAGAATTAAGGTGTCCCCTGAGAGGGGACAGCAGAGTGCAAAGGGTTAATGCGGTGTAGTGTACTATACTTAAGTATTCTTAGTAGTTTCAATAAATTATTTTGACACGTTGAAAGATAAAGTATTATGTGGCCATATTCCCATCCTAGGTCAAGGGGTGTATTCAGGGGCTATATTTATAAAATTTTGATTTAAGGATGGTAAACCTTAAAGTTAAATTGGAACACATTTCCATCAAAAAAATTCTTCTTGATAGAACATAAAAAAAAAAAAAAATCCGAGTTATTTGCTAACTTTCTAAAGCATAATTACGAGTGCAAAGGGTTAAACTTAAATATGGGTTGATAACGACAAAAAAATAAGCGGTTTGAAGCTTACATTTTAAGTTAATATTTTACTTTTCTAACCACGGATACTATGATAGGCCACTAAGTTGGCCACACATCGTTTTAATCATGACGTAGAAAAACCGGTTCACACATCATTGCAGCGTATTTAGTGACCCCAAGTAATCCTGTCCCAATGTGTATAATTGTGTAGTATAAAAATAAAAGAGTAACAACAAGCAAATACCATCTTCCGTTTAATTTTATTGGTGCAAGATGAAATGATTTTATGTACAACATTATGTATTCGATTAAGAAGGAACTTTTCTCTATATATATTTATATATATTAATGCACAGTACGAGTATGAAAATTACACTCAGCCATAGCTACGATGCGATAATTCAAATGTCTAACATGAGACAGAGTTGAAGAGAACCCCCAAATAGCATTATGACATCAGCATCTTTCTTTGCCATCATCAACTGGTCATCATGATGACAATGGCCGAGGTTGCTGAAGACACAGAAAGACGCTTGGATAATAATAATAATAATTTAGATTTGCAAATCTTTGGTCTGAGTCCAGCGGCTAATTTCAAAGAGAAATAAGTACTAATATTAAGCTAGTTTCAGTTACATTTGCAGTTATGTAAACATATCTAGAAATTAAATCAATGTTAAAACTACTTTTTTTTTACTCCTAGTAGTGTTTACTTAACAAGATAAAATTAGTTCATAGGCAATATTGTTCATATTATAAGGAATAATGTTAACACATATAAAAGAGCAGTAGTTCATACATATAGAATAAATAATATGAACAACTGCTTTTTTATGCTATTTTTTTTAAAAAATAATTTCATCAAATAAATTCCTACTTATTTTTATCTATAATAACATTAAAACAAAATGAATTTTAGAATAATCAGTAATTGCAGTATTAAACTAAAAATTGTGGAAGTTATAATTGTCCTTTCTTAAAAAGGTGGATGTTTAAAATTAGCATGTAAGGCTAAGTTAAAACTAAGCTAAGTAAGTTAAGTTTTAATTTGATTAGCTAAGAATAATTACTTAACTAATCAAAACTTAAATGCATCGTTAAAAAAGCTTTTGTTAGTTTTGAATTTATCAGAGGATACAAAATGTTTATTAAGTACTTTGTATCAAGACTATCACTGCATTTTTCAACTTATAATATAATAAATTTAACATTGTCGGATATATAAATCTGAAATCTTTAGTTCTATCTTTATAAGTTCTGAAATATTTTTCAATTTCAAACATTAATCTTACAGCAAATTCATTTATGACAGTTCTTTATATCAAGGTTAACACTGTATTTTTCAATTAATAACATTATAAATTAATCACTGGCAAAAAGAGTAATGTCTTTATTCTTATTACTTTTTAAATATCAAATTCTTCATTTTAGGTCGCTTAGTTGTCAAAGTTATGTTTTAAAACTCTTGGACATAAAAAAGAAAATTCCGATTGACAAACATCAATACAATAAATAACAACAAGTGATAAAAATATAGAACAAATGTATTGTTATTATATCCGATACATTGATTTACGGAAATTAGCCAGACTGGACTTGAACCATTTCATATTTCTGAAGATAAGTAATAAATTCGATTGCACATAATTTACATCTTCGAGAATAAAAGCCCCCTTATTACTATTTACAGAGTTCAATGCAGGTTAGAACACACATTGGAGGCTATAAAAACTTTTCTTATCTCTAAATGTAAATAATTCGTTTGTGTTCAGTCTTTGAAAAAAAAAAAAAAAGTAATATTTATTCTCTGTATCAATTGTAGAAAGCCCGTGGCCTTCCATTGCAGAAAATCATATTCACAAAGTTTACTCTGAATCAGGTAAGTTTTTCAGATTTTGGACATTCTCAAAAGCTGTCATGAAAATTAACTAAAGAATAAAGAAAATACCGAGTTTCGAACATAAAATTCTCTGGTTTAGATGCTATAATAATAGGTATTATTTTTATCTAGTAAATATACTGCGTTCTTCAATGTTTTAATAAATGTTCAAATCCTTGTTCAAATATCCACTTATAAATTTTCATGTCAGGCTGTATTTAGAAGGAAATGAACACAACCTGTTAAAATATTTATATGTGAAACCTGACCAAAAATGGAACTGAATTATAATAAAACCCTAAAACTTAGAAATATAATTTCATTCCTGTTTATATTTTAATTATTTAATTAATACTACAGTAAATATATCTTATTAAATAACCAGTAAAATAAAAGCAAATTGTTGGATTTTTTTTTGTTGTACAAAAATGTATACTGAAGTAACTTTATCGCTATAACTGGTCAAATGATTCCGCCAATTAAATATCTTCAGAGGGCGATTTAACAATAAAACCAATTGTGTTGAGTTCTGGTAGATTAACACGCAGCATTTCAGACCTGAGAAACTCTCGAAAAGAAAATACAGTTTTGATCCTAAACAAAAACAAAAAACCGCGATCTGTTGGGAAATGGATGACAGAGGATATCTCTTGAGAGAACAAAATATCTCCGAGTTAAAATAGTCTGCGAAAGAGTCTGTCAAAGACTCTGGCAATGTTTCTCCTCTAGAGAGAGAAGTCCAACTACAAGCACGTTTCCCCGGAAGCTCCATTGATGAAACTTCTAATCCTGGGAAACACACGCACAAAATCCATCCTCTAAAACTGTCCGCAGGATGTCTCGTTCACAAATGTGGCCGACACCAACTGGTGGTCTTGGCTTGAGACAACCACCAGAACCACCAGATTGTTGGGAACCACGTCTGTGCGTGATTGACGATGTACAGAAATATATTTCACAGAACTCTTTGATCAAATCCACAATGCGTTCCACACTCTTCACACAGGCCCAAAGTCCTCCCGAGCCTTGTTGTTGGTGGGATGGTTGTCGTCTCTTTGGCGCGGACCGTCTACAAGTCCCGGTCACGCACTCCAAGTGTCATCAGATCAGTCTATGTCACACACTTTGGTAAATCACACACAATAGGCAGGAGCGTCACTCCTTGCCGTAGTCAGACAGTGGTTCCGATAGTGAGTTCGGGAACTGCGTCCAGAGCTGTGCGCAGGATGTCGCCAGTGACCCCTTGTCATGGTGGCCCACTTCCCAACAACCGAGGCCCGGTTGCGGAGGAGCCCTATGTCAAGCCATGGCCCCTACCATACTGTTAGAAGTGGCCAGACCCAAGCCCCCTGAGCCCAAGGGTAGGCCCGACAGCCCTGGGGCAGTGTTCATGTGCATGGGAGAGGAAACGAACGATCCCATGGGCATGTTGCCTTGGTGCATGTAGTGGTTCATGGTGACAGACATGGAGGACATGGGACCAAGTTGGCCAGCGGGACCGAAACCGGAGAAAGGCTTGTCCAAGGGCTTCAGACACTCTGGTATGGCCAAACAGCCCTTCTTTTTCTTGCTCTTGGAGGAGAGCTTTCGGTTTCGGGTCTGGATGCCCTCTTTCTTCATCGTCAGGGGTCGGTTAACCTGAGGGGGAAAAAAGCAGTTGTTAAAATTGATTTGAAATTATATATTTTTGCTTTTAAAATAACATTCGAGTTAAATTCAACAAAAAGTTCAAATGAATTCTCAAGTTTATCCAGCTTTGTAGTCGAGCGCCTACGAAACGTAGTTCAACAAAGTAAGTTTGTTGCAACATTTCTTAAAACACGATAATAATTTTTTATATGAGTATGAGTATTAAAGTGAACAAATGTGTATTAAAGTGAATGAATATGAGTATTAAAGTGAACAAAGTTGTTCATTACAATATATAATTTGATACGAAAGAAACCCATACCTAAAAATTTAATATAAAGATTTTCCAGGAATATTAATTTTTATATGTTACTTTCAATATGCTAAACACAATATATTCTAGTAAAACCAGCTACTCCACTCAAAAATGTATTTATCTAATTCAGGTACATTATTAATTCAATTTCCAAAAGCAAACTATGGAACCACTTCGAAACTAATATTTATTGACTAAAGTAAGCTAATTAATTACCAATTACAGGTAGAGAGGGAGTATTATTGCATATTATTGGACAACTTCAGAAAGTAAACGGGTATTGGATCTCCAAAGATCCCCTCCAGTACCGAAATCACTCTCAACCTCAAAACCATCACAAAGACAAAAAGAAAAATCCCAACCCCTAAGAAGAAAAAAACGCAACTCCGGAAACAGCATTGCGTGCGCGACACCTCTTCAGGCCGGACCTTTCCTAATGACTCCTCAAAAAAAAAAAAAAAAAAAAAGACCTCCAGAAACTGCGCTCACAGCATCCCAAATGGGCTTCCACCTTTGCCCATTGTTCGAGGTGGTCATTGCCAAGAGGACCCGCCAACCCAAAGTGTCCAACCTTTTGAGAAACAGCAAGGAGAGCTGCAGCCGATGTACATTCAGAGAGCCGATGAAAAATAAAAATAAAAGATATCAATAATAATAATAATAATAAGCATGGCCTGTCCCCTCCACTTTCTTTCAGGAGTTCTTGTTTTGTTTTAGAGGTCTTTTCCACTCTCTCCAATTAACACTGGCTGGCAGGAAGTAAAGGTAATGTGTGTCGTCACGCGATGCAAGGGGGCTTGGTGTCACGGCACCACTTGTTGGTGTTTTGTTGTCCAGAATGTTGTCCTGCAGGTGCTTGTGTTGCAAGTGGTTTCCGCTCGCAACGGGATGTTCGATGAATTGACGCGTCGTGGGGACGATGACGCCTTTTTCATCGGCACCATATTATGAAGTGGAGTTTTTTTTGTGTTGCTTTTGTTTGAGGCGACAATACAAATTAAGGTGTTAACACACTGTGGACATTTGTTAACCATGTTTATTGGTATTTACACCAACTAGATGTTCGCTAATGATGTGGTCGATGACTTTGTTTGCGGATTATTAATTGTGTACCTCACGACAACGTTACTTGAGTCTTGAGCATATGCTGATGGATAGATCCTTCCGCTCAAAGATATAGTTCCGGAAAAATCACAACTTTTATAGTAAAGAATGAGATGAGAGTGCAATTTTTGGACCCCATCGAACATCATTCTGAATTTTTATAGACATTGGAGAAAAGTGAGTAGATTACGAATCCACTGGTCTGCCGTGGCAAAAATGACCGAAACTGATCAAAAATCGACTTGGAATGAGTTGAACTAAAATCTGATTGCTAAATATGCCATAACTTGCCAAAAATAGAACAAATTTTTTCGTCTGGCAACCCACTGCCTTTTGATTTTCAATGAGAAAAAGCTCAAACGATTTCTGATCTCTGGCTCGGAAAACTTGTATCATTTAAAAGTAAGCCAAACTGGCGACATTAGTTACGTCACCAATGACGTAATGTTTATTGCCAACTTGGTTCCCGTTGAATGAACGACGCCAAGTAGACCGTAGCCAGATATGTGAATCGTCTGCAACCTTCTTAATTGAAAATTAAAGAGTGAGGGTTACCAAATGGAAAAAAAAAAACATTATTCGGCAAGTTATGGCGCATTTGGCAATTGGATTTGGTTCAACTTATTAAAAGTCAATTTTTGACCAGTTTCGGCCATTTTCGGCTTTTTTGCCACGACAGACCGGTGGATTCGTAATCTACTCACTTTTCTCCAATTTCAATAAAAAATTTAGAATGATGTTCGACGAGGTACAAACATTGCAGTCGCCTCTCAGTCTATTACGTTGTTGGAACTATTTAAACTTTGACAATTGAAGGGACATGGCAAAAAAACCATCACAAAATCCAATTTTTTCGAAATCGAAGTTTTCACGCCATCTACAAGATTACAGCAGATAGTTTAACCACGTGAAGTCTTGGTACGTGAGATTTTGAAAGACTATTTACCTCAACCTTGATATAAGCTTTGAGACTTGAAACTTTAAATCAGCTTTTCTGGAGAATTGAGAAAAACGGACTCTGATCGTTCTTTGCCGTAGCCCTTCAGATGATTATGAATAATCCCATCCGACATCTAGTGTAAACATAAACGCCAACCCAACTTTACAACGTACATGTTTAGCGATCTACAAGCCCTTATTTCGGATAACTCTGGAGCCCCAAAATTTAATAGAATGCATTGTCATCGAAATCGAATCTATCTGCTAAGTTTCAGCCCGATTGGATAACAGCAAAGGGGGTTAATTAGGCCTCTGCAGATTCACTCGCCATCGACATACCCATACCCTGCCACCCACCCACATACACACAAATTCGAACATAATATAAAGGATTTAAAACGGTTAACATTTTAAAGCCATAACCAAATTTACTTGATTTGTACTATTATTAATATAAAACAACTAAATGCAAATTTTACTTTAACCCCCCCCCCCCCCCAACAACAGCCCTAATAAAATAAGTCAAAGTATTATCAATCCCGAAATCTGGGCCTTATCTCAGAATTCAATTATCCTTTCCTATCAATCCAACTCCTGAACGCTGTTCAAGAAACGCCTCGGTACAGAAGTTGTTTTCCCTTTGCTCTAACTGAAGTCGTTCACGGGCGCATGAGCACGGCGTCTGAAGCGGAAGTTCGTCCGTTCGGTCGACGGGAGGTCACGGGCGATCGGTATGCGGCACACGTCCATCACTTCCTCCGCGAGAGTCTGCGACACACCTGCGGTCGCTTCACCTCTTCTGTTCAAGGTTCCAGCTCTTTGATAAATTAACAACTTTTTTATGATGGATGGTTAGGAGCTAATCTGAATGTAACTGCGGTTGGATTTAATTTAGGGGTAATTCTATATTCCTGATCTAAGTTTTACAAAAAAAGTAAATTAGAAAGTATTTTTACTGTTTGGGAATTTTATAACTAGAAAAAAAAAAAATTGTGACAAAAATCATTGCCCTGCTTGTGTCTCACTAAACAGCCCTCTTGCATGACATGTTGTATCTTCTTATAATGTTTAATGTATTATTAAAAAGATTTAATTATATAGGGAATTTAAACTACTTACTCGATGACAAGAAATAGTGCATCCCTCTTAAAACAATAAACACCAGTAATAATACCGACACTAAACGACATTTCTTCCAACGACAACTTGATAATCACTAACGTGCTGTGTCTCAGGACAGTTTTTATTAATGCTACAAGTCCAATGGCGTTTAATATAAAAATAAATAATATTTTTTTAAACAAATAACTGATGAAACGCAAAATTAAAGTTAGAAATTATTAACAGAAACCCAAAGCCTTGTTCGGAACACTAACAATTTTCCCTACCCGATATCCAATAAAGCATCAACTCTTAAAACAATAAACACTCCTTATAATCCCCCAACACAAAAAGCAACGTCCCACCCTAAACAACACTAAAAAAAAAAACAAGAAAAAACGACATTTCGCCAACGACAAAATAAAAAAATAAAAAATACGAAGGTAACAAAAACTAACGTAAAAAGAAGCGATACAACTAATAAACGAACGTGCTGTGTCTCAGGACAGGTTTTACTAATGCTGCAAGCCCAATGACGTTTAGTATAAAAATAAATAATATTTTTTTTAAATAAATAATTGATAAAACTCAAAATTAAAGTTAGAAATTATTAACAGAAACCCAAAGCCTAGTTTGGAACACTAGCAACTTTCCCTACCCGACATCCAATAGCGCATCAACTCTTAAAACAATAAACACTCCTTATAATCCCCAACACAAAAAGCCACGTCCCACCCTAAACAACACTAAAAAAAAAAAAAAAACGACATTTCGCCAACGACAAAGTAAAAAAAAAATATGAAGGTAACAAAAACTAACGTAGAAAGAAGCGATACAACTAATAAAAAAAAAGAAAAAGAGAAAGAGAGAAAATCCCCGCGGATGGTCAAGAATATCAATGAAGCAACGACCCAATTAAAGAGAAGCACTGGGGGAGGTCGGGTGGGGGGTGAACCGGCCGGACAGATGAGCAAGAAGAATAGTTCTTAGTCGCGCCAGACTGGCTCTCTCTTCCTGCTACATTGTGGACTGGGAGAAAAGGCTGGGTCTCTCTAGGGATAGACGTGATGCTTGTGATTACTGGATATGACACAGATTGACATGTTGCAGTTTCTTTGTTGGTGACAAGGGTGTAATGGTCATAGGATTTGCCGGTTTCAATCATTGGGCCGGTCAGTGTCTATAAAAATGGGCCGATACGATGCGAAGTTTTTGTTTTTAATTATTTTTCGTTTTCCTTAAGGAGGGTCTGGGACTTATAATTTTAAAATCTTTATTTTTAGAATTATTTTTCTGAATTTTTTTATGCAGTAATATATGATGCTTTGAAACTTAAAAAAACTGTTTTAAATTTTCAACTTTAATATATATATATATTTAAATTTAAATTTAAAAACTTTATAATTTTTTTATTTACTAAATTTGATATATCTACAAAACCTTTTTTTGAAAATCATTTCATTTTTGCAAAAAAATTACTTTTTATAATTCATATCAAAAATTGTCTTCATAATTTTTCAATAAAGTAATTAGAAAAAATTATAAAATATATATATATTTGGTGCCAAAACTGTAAAAAATCCATAGTACGCTAAGCTCCAAAAACTTTATAAAAAAAAAAGTTATGTAATAAAACATAAGTCAAATTAAAGAAATGTATATGAAAAGTAATTGTGGTAAGTTTCATAGATTTATAATAAGTAGTTTTGAAGGTATATCAATTTAAACTCGAAAAAGGGACAAAAAGCCATCACCGAGGAAAACAATTTCAAAGTTTCAAGATAGCATGTCTGAGATACAGTTGCCATGTAACAAAAACTTAAATATTTAAAGTTCTACTAATGATAAAAACAAAATTTTTAAGGCATTTTATTTAAAAATATTTGTATTATTTTTTACAATAATATATATTTTTTTCATTTTGTATTCAAATCCCAATAAAAAAATTTGCTGCGGTGTAATACTAAATCGATTTAAACTGAAACATAGAACAAAATAAAATTCTTGTTTTCATGTTGGTTTGCGAAAAATTACACCCTTAAGTTTATCATTGAAGGTGGATATTTTAACAAATTTGGGTTTAATAACAATTTAACATTGCTTTGATCCTAATACTCTGTTTATAAACTTATCAAAATTTGAATTCAAAGCTCTCCATTTTATGAAATAGAAACTAAAACTGTTTATCAAGAAAAACTTATATAAAAAAAACCCTTTCTTTCAAACGTAAAATTGAAATAAATAACCGACACTAAAAAATAAATGCTGGCTATGCCTCAGGGCACCGATAACATTCCAGAAACTCAAACCCTCGATAGAAAAGATCACTCTTCGAACTCAAATCAATTCCAAATCAATAAGAACCCCAATCCCCAACTCACCTAAAGCCGACTTCATTCCCAGCTCATAGGATAATGATTCTCACACAAATAAAAGATAATGATTCTTCGAGCATTATCTCCCTCAAAGAACAACGTTCTCGGTAGAACAAAACCCACGGTAAAGAACGGGTAAAAAAAAAATCTAAGCATCTTCGAATCCCTAATTGGTCAGAGCCAATAATTAACTCCTCGTCAAAACCGGAATTGGCCTCTCTTTTGGCGATTAAATGACCTCTTTTGTCGCTTTTGTATTTGGTAAAGGAAGTCAGAAAAGCGACTGACGAAAAAGGAATCAATTTAGTGTTGCGTGCGTCTCGATTGCATGATCACTGTCACCTGTATTTTCGTGTTACAGGTGCATTTTTTTCATCAGGTGCAGTGACATATATTTTTAGTGGGCTTTGTGTTTTATGTAGGACGCGGTTTTTAATAGTTTAAAGTACTTTTATGGAAGATAGCTGTGATTGTTATATACTTTTAATTTCAATTTTTGTAGGTTAAAAATAGAAGCATTGTTACAAATAGCAGTGCTTCGATGTATGATACAACAAGTAAAATTGTTGACGTTAGTATATAAATATCGAGTGTAGTGATAGCGATTTTACTGAAAGTTCTGACGCAACTATATCACTAATGTTAACATATCACTAATGATATGTGATATACTTATTCATTGCTAAGAACTGCAAATTGCACTTTTGAACTCATCAGTAGTATTTGTTGTTCGGTACTACAATTTTGTACAAAGTCTTAACATGCGTTCTTGATACACTGAATGCTAATGACCATGCGACTAAAAAGTACATATTTATTTCTTACGTTCTTTATGAGAAAACATTATATTACTGGAATACAATTAGAATTTTTAAAAAGCATGTATTATTTTTTTTTTTTAATTTGATATAGTATCTTTTGGTGAATTGAATAGTAACTCCTACTTCCACTCAAAAAGAAAAAGCGTTTTCAAAATGTGTTGATAAATTATGTCAGTTTTCTTTATTTAGAAACTTTTACTGAGAGTGTTTTTGTTTTTTTTCTTGTGTGCTTTTGTTGAGCAGTTATTCTCCAAGCAAAAGGGTCAAGAATTAAACTATATTTAAAATTAAAAAAAAAAAAAAAAAAAAAAAAAAAAAAACATTGTTTTTCATCTTACAATTCTATTTTCAAATATTTTGTGGATTAATCTTGAAAAATAGAAATTTTGAACGACAACAGCTGATGTTTGAATTTTGAAGAATTGTATAAGTCACATAAAAAATTTAAAAAGAAGAAGAAAAAAAAAAGAAAAAAACATCGTTTTTCTTATAATCCCATTTCTAAATATTTTGTGTACTGAGATTAAAATAGATTCTTTGGACAAATGTTTATCTCTGAGCATCAGAGAACTATTGTAGTTCAGTACAACGACTCATTCGTCATCAATACTTTATGATCCAAACTCAAATCAAAAGTCGTCGTCTTCCCCCCCCCCCCCCAAAAAAAAAGACTTTTAGAGGCAGCAAATTCGTTGTCGAGATTCGAACTTCCACCGGCTACCGTTTTCTCGCCGAGGTAGTAATTTCCTCCAATTACGCTATCCTTCATTTTTAGTCAAAGAGTGGGAATTACCTGTTATTACCACGACCAGGTTTCCCAGTCTTCCCACATAAACAGAACAACGAACAAAATAATAATAATAATTGGTTCAAGAAAATTGGAGGGGGGGGCAATCGTTTCCTCGCCTCTTGCCCCACACGGAGACGACAGCTTATTTTAGAAGACCTAATCTGCTGAACTACGGCTGAGCTTTCATCGTGTACATTTGCTGATAGGGATGGACCATTAGGACAGACAATTGATAAATGGAGAAGATGGCAGAAGCCTTAAAATCAATTATCCCTGGGGAGATTATTATTATTATTTACATATTGCCGTGTACACGCGATTTTTTGTTTTATTTAATTAGTGTTTATTCAGAGAGAGGACTAACGTTTAACTATGAGGTTTGGGGGGGGGGGAAAAAGTAAGAAAATGTCGTTTAATAATAAGAAATAATTACGGGTTTGGTACTGTTTATCTTTAGAAATTTCCTGTTGGTTGAATCATTGCACAACTAAAATTGAAAATGTACACAGGCTGATTAAAGTTCGAATAGAAAAAAAAAAGTTTTTTATGTTTTTCTTCTGATTAAATGAAGATTAAAAATAATATTTTCATCCTCTATTCTACTCGCATAGAAATATTTATAATAAAGTAAATACAAATTTCAAAATAGGCAAGAAAAGCAAGAGCAAAAACGCTAAAAGTGAGCTTATAGTCCGAGAAGCGACTGCAATTTTTGGACCTCATCGAACATCATTCTGAATTTTTTATAGAAATTGGAGAAAAGTGAGTAGACTAGGAATCCACTGGTCTGCCGTGGCAAAAATTACCGAAACTGATCAATAATCGACTTGGAATGAGTTGAACTAAAACCCGATTGCCAAATATGTCATAACTTGCCAAAAATAGAACAAAATTATTCGTCTGGCAACCCACTTCATTTTGATTTTCAATGAGAAAAAACGCAAACGATTTCTGATCATTGGCTTTGAAAACTTATATCTTTTAAAAGTAAGCCAAATTGGAGGCATCAGTTTCGTCATAAGTGACGTAATATTTTTTGCCAACTTGGCTCCCTTTTAATAGATGCAAGGAGACCGTGGCCAGATATCTGAGTCGTCTGCATCCTTCTTAATTGAAAATTAAAGAGTGAGGGTTACCAAATAAAAAAATGCTCATTATTTGGCAAGTTATGGCGCATTTGGCAATTGGATTTAGTTCAACTTATTAAAAGTCGATTTTTGACCAGATTCGGCCATTTTTGCCAAGCAGACCAGTGGATTCGTAATCTACACACTTTTCTCCAATTTCTATAAAAAATTCAGAATGATGTTCGATGGGGTCCAAAAATTGCAGCCGCCTCTCAGTCTATTGGTTTTACCAATCAAATGCAATTTCCATGCGCACTCGATATTGGAGCTATAGAAAACAATATTTGACTCTAAGTTTAATTTCCAAAAACACTGTGAGCATACAAGCCCAATAAATTGTCGAATGGGTTGGCGCTCATTCGAAATCAAGCCTTGAAGTGCAATATTATACCACTTTCCCTCAAGTCATTTAAGGATGACCACATGTAAATTTATCACAAATACTTTATTTATCACCCGCCTTTAAAATTACAGAAACACATTTTTCATACACACCACATTAACACTACCGCAGAAAATTAAAAGGGACCTTCCCAATAATATGTGACTATACATTGTGGCACTTGAGTCCGTTGAATAGGCTACAACGATGTGTTAACCAGTTTTACTACACCCTGATTGACTGATTGGAGCGATGTGTGGGCGATAAGTTGAAACTCTTTATAGTATCCGTGGTTACAAGAGTAGCGCTTATTTTCTTTTTTGTTATTAACATATATTTAAGTTTAATATAAAATTATATGCGCAGGTTATGAACATCAATGTTATCATAAAAGTTGTAACTTGCGCGGAACAATATAGGTGGATGGACCCATCCTACAACGTATAATTAAGTCTCAAGTAACGTTGTCCTGGCCAATAACTAATAGTAGATAGTATGTTATCAGAATTTTCAAGCATTGACAGAAATTCTTAATTTGTGGAGTATCCCTTTGGAAAACATACATTTCAATATCAGGACTCGTGTATAACAATTTGAGCTCGCTAATTTAATTGATGTATGGTTCCGGACAATGTTTTACCTGAAGGATCTGACCTGGAAGGATCCATCCTACAACGTATAATCAAGGCTCAAGTAATGTTGTCCTGGCCAATAACTAATGGAAGATAGTATGTTATCAGACTTTATACATACTTTTCAAGCATTGACAGAAATTCTTAATTTGTGTAGCATCCCTTTGGAAAACATACATTTCAATATCAGGACTTGTGTATAACAATTGGAGCTCGCTAATTTAATTGATGTATGGTTCCGGACAATGTTTTACCTGAGGCTTCAGTGTAAATTGCCCTAAACAATATCTTTACGTGGAAGGATCCATCCTACAGCGTATACTCAAGGATCAAGAAATATTGTACTAACCAATAGCTAATGGTAGATAGTATGTTATCAGACCTTATGCATACTTTTCAAGCACTGAAAGAAATTCTTAATTTGTGGAGTATCCTCTTGCAAAACTTACATTTCAATATCAGGACTCTTGTATAACAATTGGAGCTCGCTAATTTAATTGATGTATGGTTCCGGACAATGTTTTACCTGAGGCTTCATTGTAAATTGCCCGAAACAATATCTTTACGTGGAAGGATCCATCCTACAGCGTATACTCAAGGATCAAGAAATATTGTACTAACCAATAGCTAATGGTAGATAGTATGTTATCAGACCTTATGCATACTTTTCAAGCACTGAAAGAAATTCTTAATTTGTGGAGTATCCTCTTGCAAAACTTACATTTCAATATCAGGACTCTTGTATAACAATTGGAGCTCGCTAATTTAATTGATGTATGGTTCCGGACAATGTTTTACCTGAGGCTTCATTGTAAATTGCCCGAAACAATATCTTTACGTGGAAGGATCCATCCTACAGCGTATACTCAAGGATCAAGAAATATTGTACTAACCAATAGCTAATGGTAGATAGTATGTTATCAGACCTTATGCATACTTTTCAAGCACTGAAAGAAATTCTTAATTTGTGGAGTATCCTCTTGCAAAACTTACATTTCAATATCAGGACTCTTGTATAACAATTGGAGCTCGCTAATTTAATTGATGTATGGTTCCGGACAATGTTTTACCTGAGGCTTCATTGTAAATTGCCCGAAACAATATCTTTACGTGGAAGGATCCATCCTACAGCGTATACTCAAGGATCAAGAAATATTGTACTAACCAATAGCTAATGGTAGATAGTATGTTATCAGACCTTATGCATACTTTTCAAGCACTGAAAGAAATTCTTAATTTGTGGAGTATCCTCTTGCAAAACTTACATTTCAATATCAGGACTCTTGTATAACAATTGGAGCTCGCTAATTTAATTGATGTATGGTTCCGGACAATGTTTTACCTGAGGCTTCATTGTAAATTGCCCGAAACAATATCTTTACGTGGAAGGATCCATCCTACAGCGTATACTCAAGGATCAAGAAATATTGTACTAACCAATAGCTAATGGTAGATAGTATGTTATCAGACCTTATGCATACTTTTCAAGCACTGAAAGAAATTCTTAATTTCCTCTTGCAAAACTTACATTTCAATATCAGGACTCTTGTATAACAATTGGAGCTCGCTAATTTAATTGATGTATGGTTCCGGACAATGTTTTACCTGAGGCTTCAGTGTAAATTGCCCTAAACAATATCTTTACGTGGAAGGATCCATCCTACAGCGTATACTCAAGGATCAAGAAATATTGTACTAACCAATAGCTAATGGTAGATAGTATGTTATCAGACCTTATGCATACTTTTCAAGCACTGAAAGAAATTCTTAATTTGTGGAGTATCCTCTTGCAAAACTTACATTTCAATATCAGGACTCTTGTATAACAATTGGAGCTCGCTAATTTAATTGATGTATGGTTCCGGACAATGTTTTACCTGAGGCTTCATTGTAAATTGCCCGAAACAATATCTTTACGTGGAAGGATCCATCCTACAGCGTATACTCAAGGATCAAGAAATATTGTACTAACCAATAGCTAATGGTAGATAGTATGTTATCAGACCTTATGCATACTTTTCAAGCACTGAAAGAAATTCTTAATTTCCTCTTGCAAAACTTACATTTCAATATCAGGACTCTTGTATAACAATTGGAGCTCGCTAATTTAATTGATGTATGGTTCCGGACAATGTTTTACCTGAGGCTTCAGTGTAAATTGCCCTAAACAATATCTTTACGTGGAAGGATCCATCCTACAGCGTATACTCAAGGATCAAGAAATATTGTACTAACCAATAGCTAATGGTAGATAGTATGTTATCAGACCTTATGCATACTTTTCAAGCACTGAAAGAAATTCTTAATTTGTGGAGTATCCTCTTGCAAAACTTACATTTCAATATCAGGACTCTTGTATAACAATTGGAGCTCGCTAATTTAATTGATGTATGGTTCTGGTCAATGTTTTACCTGAGGCATCATTATAAATTGCCCTAAACCATATCTTTACGTGGAAGGATCCATCCTACAGCTTATACTCAAGGATCAAGAAATATTGTACTGACAAATAACTAACGGTAGATATTATCTTATCAGACCTTATGCATACTTTTCAAGCATTGACAGAAATTCTTAATATGTGGAATATCCCTTTGCAAAACTTACATTTCAATATCAAGATTCGTGTATAACAATTGGAGCTCGCTAATTTAATTGATGTATGGTTCCGGACAATGTTTTACCTGAGGCTTCGGTCCCGAGAGGTGCAGATTCTCACGCGGCGCACCCTCATTCCTTGTCGATTAAACAGCCGATGGACGATTTTTCACCGATGCTTGCTTGCATACATTACCGGGAATGCATTACTAAAGCTCTAATGAAAGGGCAAGGTAGGTAGGGTGATTAAAAACCGACCGACACTTTC
Source organism: Linyphia triangularis (assembly GCA_963978545.1). NCBI lineage: Eukaryota > Metazoa > Arthropoda > Arachnida > Araneae > Linyphiidae > Linyphia > Linyphia triangularis. Next base: position 101,838,186 of record OZ021724.1, on the reverse strand, counting down.
CGCCGTGGTATCATTAAGAGGTTTTCACACTTGTGGCCAGACCACCAAGCAGCTGCTGCTACTTTTGCAGATGTATCATAAATCGGCAGTTGAAGTCCTTGGCGGTTTGGCGGCAGAATATCTGCCGATTTTGTTCTTTCCCCTGAATTGCTAGAAGTTGAAAGGAGTCTGGGGTTCTCTACTGTTCACGAAAAGAGATATCGAACAGGGTTTTTTTTTAATTTTTATTTGGATGCTTATTTTTAAGCCTTTTCGCAAGTAAGAATTTGAACCAGAGAAGATTTTGAAGTGTGTCCTTTAAGGTCATTTATTTTTAACAATGTTTCAATGCTCTGTGGAGTAGCATTTGTTCCATATTTATTAATCAGAAACAATTTTATTTCTTAATTATTAACCTTGGTGGAAAGCGGACTTAAATGACAAATGAGGATGACTTTTTTTCCACGAAATACTTCTTCAAGAAATTGTAAACTAAATGTAGGAAAATAATTTATACATTTGAATGGATGCAGGCAGAATTATGTGCAAGATATTTGCAAATCGCATTCGATTGTACAAGATAGCAAAAGTTTTTGTTCAAGCCTTAATATTTCAAAAATGATAATTAGATTTTCTATCTAAAACCTAATCAGTAGGTGCTAAATTAATAACCTATTAAAATGAATAATATAAAACACATATTTTACTTCATTTTTCGGTGAATACTATCACTAGTATCCTTTATTTTTATATTTTTCATATTAAAGTTTTACTTCCATGACACAAAGCGAATTTACTCTCAAATTCTAAATATTTTTTCCTTAGGGTTTTTGATAAGTACCAATTACCAAACTAAATTGCAAAAGTAAACTTGAAATCACTACATTCTTGCCAAGTCACCAAAAAAAAAAAAAAAAAAAAAAAAAAACTACACAAAATATCATGAAATTTGAGTCCCACTAAAGACAGTAAAGGGACACGTGGCACACAGACCATAACAAAGAACGGTTTCTGTCAACACTTTTTCGCGCCTTATCCCCATCATAATCAGAACACCGGAAGCTGGATTTCTTTGGACCCAAAGTCGGTAGTATTTTTATTTGTTGTATCTGTTTATACTCTTTTAATGTGGATGGAGAAGGAAAAGCGCTATCGGTTTCTCATTAGGCGCTTCTTCCTCTCCTTTTGGCTTCCGGCCATTCCGAGAACGAACTGTAACCGTCACGGACCGACAATGTTCGATTACCCCCTCCCCCTCCTTCCCTCCCCCTGCATCATATTTCTCAGTATTTTTTGTATTTTCTAGTGTTATCCAACGAATATATTTGAGCAGTGGAATTATTTTTTATCTTTATGCTTTCAATTAATCAAAAATCGAGTTTGAAATCAATGCAAAAGTCACGTGATCAAAAACGCATAAAAAAAACCGTGAGGTAGTTGCGCATAGATTCCGTCGAAAATCCGAGAAGGAACCTTCCTCCCTCCTCGTCTAAAACAGGTTTTAGACTGGTTCATCATCTGAGCATTGACGTCACACGCAAAAGTAGCTATTTCCCGCCGAATCACAAAGTAAAATACTAAATATATATATATTTTTTTAACTATCTATCCGAGCTCAAATTTTTGAAAGAATGGTATGATTTTTTCTCAGCTTTTATTTAAAAATAAAACCAAAAAAAACGTGAAAGTTCCTCATTGTGGGATTTTATAGCCTTATGTATTGGAGAGTTAAATTTTATCCATCATCGTTGGAGATTGCTTAGTGGACATAAGATGATATTCTCTATCAAATTAATTTGGTTTGTAAGTACGCTACATATTTTTTGTGCGTGAGAATGGCTAAGCAGGCCGGGAACTAACGCTTGACGTGGATTCCGAACCGCAACAAACATCTAAGTCTAACCCAGGATTTAAATTTGTCACTTTCGGCATGCAAAGCTAGAGAGTAGCCATAAACAGAGTGTTTTAAACATATATAATTCTGTTTCTTGTTCATGAACCTTTTATAAAATTGTAGCCGACCTTTACACACAAAAGAGATGTTTATTGAACACTTTGTAGGAAAAAAATAGAAAAAGTCAGTGCATGTCTAATATCCCAATGTTCAAACCTCAACTTTCTCTCTCTCAAATCAAATATAATCGAACCTCAAACTAAAGAAAGACTAGAACACTACTAGAGTTCAGAAAGATTAAGTTTAAAGTCAAAGCCTGATTAATAAGGATTTTGCAAAATATTAGTTGACTGTTACATACAAACTAAATACCAACAATTCACTCCCGATAGCGATCTTTACAGCCTTTATTTTAATCCTTACTATAGAATTTCTATATTTTTTTTAGGATGATTCAAAAGCTAGTACAACGAAAGTTTCCATCTCCTGCACCTATTCATTTTCCAATACAATTACAAAATTAATTTATAAACAAAACCTAGTAACCTTAAACAGTTTTAAGAAGAATTCTCACTAGGGTTTGGGTTGTTGGTTGTATTCAGATTATCTGGTGCTGTCAGCAACACGAGGGCTATAATGCGCCGAAACATTCGTCATTAGACAAGCCAACATACATTTACAAACACCCATGACAAAACGGGACTCGGAACCCGCAACCTCGCGGTCTAGAAGCTAGCACGCTAACCACTATACCGTTTGGTCGGCCAGTAGGATTTGAGATCTACCAGTACAACTGTAACTATGCTAATTTATATTTCTTTCTTACTCACAACCTCCGACAAGCAGCAGTAATAAATCGCACCTGACAACTTGATACAGCGATTTGTGCAACTGGGGGACAACAACACAAGACAACCCCTTCCGTGTCTTTTTTTTATTTTATTTTCAGAGAAAAGCCCAGCATGGAGCTTCCGCGAAATAGCATCTCACACAGAGAAGGACGATTGTTGTTGTTCGGAGTCAACCCAGCAGGCGTCGCCCCTGTCGACTAGAATGCCACCATTGACACGGGGTGGCGCCAAGTGACGGCGCCAAACTGTCGCTTTGCTTTTTTATTTGGCACCCTTTCGCTGCGGAAACTTCTTTCTTCTGGCCCCTGTATAGTTGGTTTTCATCTGAGAAAAGATGCTGGTAAGAAAGAAACTTTGCAAGTCGAATTTGAAACTCGTAAATTTAAAAGGGAGGATTAATTTTTTTTTTATTTTTTTTTTTTTACAAATGTTGTACATGTAGTTTTGTATAATTTCAATGTAATAATTTATATTATTTTGTAATTGAAATTTCTCTGTAACTTATTTTGTGTGGAAACAATTAAAATTTTTATAATTTTTTGCTTTTGGTAAATTTTATTTACTAAAGAGGTTCATCTAAGCTTTACATTAGAAGGCCTACAAATTATTTAAATCTCAAATAGCACTAACAAAATATAGCAATAATAACAAACTGAAAAATTATCTTATTTTAATTCGCATTTACCAAAATATTTTGTATTATTAGTAGAACAAAAACAATAAGATATATTCAGCATTTTTCTTCTTCTTCTTCTTCAAAAAAAAAAGAATAAAACCTATAAAAGCATAGTTCTTAAAAAATCCTGTATAGGCATTGTCAATTTTTATATTCATTAACACAGCGCCGATATCAAAAACATTTCTATCAGCAAAATGTGCGGCAAGCTACGTTTCAAAATTTATTTATTAAAAGTGAACGTCATCCAAATATCATTTATTTATTCTGAATGAAATAATTTTATTATTTATTTATTAAAAAAAAGTTGGCAACAAGAAAGAGTTTCAACAATGGTCGGTTCATTACTATTTTAATGCGATTGAATGATGACAACTTGGTTTATTAACAATCCGTAAAAGCAAGCTTTTAGTGGCATAAACCAAAATTTGATAGAATGCGTTGTCATCGACATCGAACCTATCTTCCAAGTTTCAGCCTGCTTGGATGACGGTAAAGAGGTTAATTAGGCTTCCGCTCCCATTAACAAACGAACAAACGTACAAAAGCGAAGTTTATAATTTAGAAAGAGCACACAATCAAAAACTCAATAAATTGCACTTAGGTATTATTTTCAGGAATATTATAAACTTTCACGTTTTTTGGTTTTATTTTTAAATGAAAGTAGAGAAAAAAATCAAGAAAAACAATACCATTCTTTCAAAAATTTGAGCTCGGATAGATAGTTTAAAAAAATATTGAGTTTTTCACTTTGCGTTTTGGCGGGAAAAAGCTACATTTGCATGTGACCTCAATGCGCAGATGATGAACCAGTCTAAAACCTGTTTTAGACGAGGAGGGAGTGAGGTTCCTCCTCGGATTTTCGACTGAATCTATGCGTAACTAAGTCACGGTTATTTATGCATTTTTGGTCACGTGACTTTTGCTTTGATTTCAGCTAATTTCAAACTCGATTTTTTATTAATTGAAAGCATTAAGATAAAATAAATAATTGCACTGCTCAAATATATATTCGTTGAATAAGACTAGAAAATACAAAAAAAATATTCATTTTCCTCACTTATGCAAGTTCTTCATTATAAAACTATTTCGTTTTGGGAACTCAGAATTGCTCGCATATTTATTAAAACTAAACAAAATCTTTTATAAAATTAGAGTTAAAAGCAAGGGTAAGCACACGGGATATTCACTATTTTTCTTTAAATTCTATTAAGGGACAGATAGCCGTTATTTTTCTCGAAATTCTATTAAGGGACAGATAGTTGCTATTTTCTTCCAAAACCAAGGATAACAAGAGCAAGCACACAAGCAAAACTCAAAAAAACCCGCACTGTTATCAAATGCCCTATAAGTACTGAAATCCTCAATTTTCTACTACAAACAGAACAAAACGCATCCGGTTCTTTAAGCGCCATACCAAAACTACACTCTAACTTTTTTAAAAAACATTTATCAAAATGGTCCCGCATGTCACCCCCCCCCCCCCCCCCTCCCATCTTCCCCATTTTAGAGGAGCCATCCCGTATTTCCGGTACTTTCCTTCAAAAATTTCTATTCTACTTCTTAACTTTTTTTTAAAGTGAGCATCCAATGAACTTTTGGAATGTTGTTAGTCCCCCATGTCTAGAGAGTTCCCCCTCCTTCGAAATATATAACAAAAGTTTCTTCAATATTGGAGAAATGTGAGTCCCTCCCACCTCCGTGTGACCTTTCTTTCAAAGGAAAGAACAGGCCATGACTAATATTCAGAGCACTTTTACCTCTCAGGCAGAATAAAAAAATTACCTAGCAAGTTATGTAGACTAGATATTCGGTGGAAGATGATTTTGCTGAGGAAATATTTATGCGGCAAAATTTGGAAGAAAATGCTTTGAAGTACCAGTAAGTGTTCTGATTAGTTGTCTGACCAAGAAAATAAACTTTATTCTTTACGGCCTTTTATTCTAATCCTTACTTTAGAGTTTCTATAGTTTTTAGGTTGATAGTAACTTTATTGCAAAGTTAGTGCAACAAACTTTAGTGCAACAACTTTATTCTAAAGTTAGTGCAACAAACTTTAGTGCAACAACTTTATTCTAAAGTTAGTGCAACAAAAGTGTTTATCCCGTGCGCTGTTTAATTTTCCAATACATTTACAAAATTAAATTATAAAAAACCATTAAATTATAAAGCACGTTCATTGTATCTCGATTCAACTTAATATTCAATTTGTATTTACTTTAAAATTTAAAACACGTCAAAACAAGTGATTGTGTTGCTTCCTACCAAATTTTCGCAGGCCAAACTACAACTAACCAAACTTACCTTCGTAACATTTAATCCAAAAATTAAGCATTGCATTTTTGCATTAAATTTCTTTGGGGGAAATATTCCTTTATGTCAAAAATTAGTGAAGTTTTTAATATAAATTGAAACAGTAATTCAAATAAATGTCTCAAATATAATGCTTCCAATCCAATGGATCTCTGGCAAATAATGATCCAGTTAAATTACTTTCATTTTCTGGATATGAATAAAATGTGTAATTCTTGATTCTGTTAAATTATCTTTATTTCAATCGCTGTAGTAATGCTTTTTATTATATTCTAAACATCATCACCTCCAGATTTCGTATAAATTTGATAAAAGCGTAAAAAATTAAAAGCGACTGTTTATTTTACAAACAATTTTCTTCTCTTGCGTGATATCCATCAATTACTCACTATTTCTTTTCTGTTTCATTTACCAAAAGTATAACCTAATTATCGAAAAACCTATCGTCATTTTTGTGGGGGGGGGGTCTTTCTTTCTTTGCCAGTGTAATATTCGTCACCAAATATATTGTTAAACTGACAAGTTTCTTAAATTAATGAAAACTTTGAAATGAAATCACAAATTTGGCAAAAGTGTTAATTTTACAAAAAAACATTTTCTCAAAGTTTATTCCGATTATACGTTTTTGTCAAAATAAATACATATTAGTCAAATGTTAAACTTTATTTACATGCTAAAAGTAAGTGGTGTTAACCAGTAAATAAAGTTTAATATTTGACAAAAATGTACTAATTTTGACAAAAAAGTGTATAATTAAAACAATTTTTTTTTTTTTGGTTGTCGAACTGCATGTAGAGTTTTCTTACTTTCAATACTCAAATGTGGAGTAGTTTTTCAATGGAAAGACCTCCCGGAATGCATTGGCCTAATCAAACAGATCCTGAACGATGTTCCGGCTTAATATGGTCGATAGATAGAGAATACAGTATTTGGAAGTACACTAATTTGGGACAATACAAATCAATGAGTGTCTCCTCCGACCAACAACAATTGTCGTCTGGTGGGTGTCACAACACAAAGGCAGAATCTTTTATATTTTACGATCACCCTGGCGTCGAACTGGAGAGGAATGGTGGGGGAGACCAAAAAGTGTTCTCTGCGCCCCCATGGGGTCCGAGTCGCGTGCGGACAGAATTCCGGGAATGCCAGCGCGCGGGGGTTCCGCGGCCCCCGGAACGGCGCCAACAGGGGGGTTGCCAGAAAAGAAACCTCCTTTGACTTAGGATATTTGGATGTGGTAAGTTTTCTTTTGGAGTAATTAACAAGTAATTGACCTCATGTGGTTAATTAACTGTTTCGGGACAAGGCATTTTAAATGACATAAACCAAATTAATTTTCACCCTTCAAAAGGTTTCTAAACTTCAAATACATTTTCAAAACTATGTTTTGGAACAAGTTGTGGTTTTTTTTATCAGTAGTGATCAGGTTTGTGATTTCTTGGTCAATTCATGACTATTAAACAAAACTGCATTAAAATAACCTCTGGCCAGAAAGGATTCAATAGGGATGTGTTTTCTAGTTTCTAGTGAGTTTTCTTGTATCGGTAAGCTTACGGTTACATAGTTAGGAAGCAGTTTACATTTATAGTTTAACAGTTCGTTGATATAAGTAGCACAAATTAAAGTCTGGAATTACTGAAATAATTTTTAAAAGGATAAAGCTATAGTTGTGAAACTAGTGTTAACCGCCTAGTGGTGATTTACGGAAGTAATGGATTCTATCTCAAAACTATTAGAAATCGATATCGAATGCCAATACTAAAATTTAAAGCAATCTTGATTTAGTACGTAATGACCATCTTGTTTAATAATTCATTTTAGAGCCTTGAATTGTCCATATGAATTCACGACAAATTGTAGTTGGATTGTGATAGTAACTAAAAAATATGGACGTTTCTGTAGACGTTTTTAATTTGAGAAAGATACCTTGCAAGTACAATTTAACAACATTTAATCACTAAAATATCCTTCGATTAATATTGAAGACGTATAACACATGCTAATTTATAGGTTTTTTTTACAAACATATCGCCATTTTGGCGAGTTTTATGACTATTTTTTTAATTATTAGACCCAGATTAATCGAAAACAAGTTGCTTCATGGTCATTTAATATGAAAAACTTAAAGAGTTTAAAACCGCCGTTGCTCAAAGACCTCATGTGAACTTATATTAAACCAGACCAATTTCCTACGAAAAATAGTATGCCGATAAAAGTACCATTTTTAGGGTTGATACCGCTTAGAATTAAAAAAAGAGAAGTCTCTTTCTTTCAAACAATATACATAAAAGTCTCTCTCTTTCAAACAATCAAATCCAATTCAGACGAAGGCCCACGGCAAAAAACGATCAGACTTCAATTTTTTGGAAATTGGGGTGTTCCCGCCATCTGCAAGGTCGTAGCAGATAGTTTAAACCACGCGAACTCCTCTCACAAATAAATATCATCGTACGTGAGATTTTGAGCAACCATTTACCTCAACCCTGAGTCTTGAACCTTAAAATCAGCTTTTCTGGAGAATTGAGAAAAACGGACTCTGATCGTTCTTTGCCGTAGCCCTCCAAATGAGTTTGAATTATCCCATCTAATATCTATACTAAACTCCAATTTAACTTGACATCACTATACTAAACTTCAACTTAACTAGACATCACTTAGACGGTAGATCGTCACTGTGCTCATAGGTATTTAATCCATTTTGGCGGCGTGAAAGCATAATGTTCGCCAAACCACAACCCTGTAGAGAACAAAAGGCTGTATGGTTTGGCGAGAATTATGTCTTTACTCCGCAAAAATGGATTAAATGCCTATGAGCACTGTCACGATCTACCGTCTAAGTGATGTCTAGTTAAGTTGAAGTTTAGTATAGACGATAGATCTTCACCGTGCTCTTAGGCAGTTAATCTATTTTAGCGGAGTGAAGACATAATTCTCGCCAAACCTTATAGCCTTTTGTTCTCTACTAGGTTGTGGTTTGGCGAACATTATGTCACGATCTACCGGCTAAGTGATGTCTAGTTAAGTTGAAGTTTAGTATAGACGATAGATCTTCACCGTGCTCTTAGGCAGTTAATCTATTTTAGCGGAGTGAAGACATAATTCTCGCCAAACCTTATAGCCTTTTGTTCTCTACTAGGTTGTGGTTTGGCGAACATTATGTCACGATCTACCGGCTAAGTGATGTCTAGTTAAGTTGAAGTTTAGTATAGACGATAGATCTTCACCGTGCTCTTAGGCAGTTAATCTATTTTAGCGGAGTGAAGACATAATTCTCGCCAAACCTTATAGTCTTTTGTTCTCTACTAGGTTGTGGTTTGGCGAACATTATGCTTTCACGCCGCCAAAATGGATTAAATTCCCTATGAGCACTGTGACGATCTACCGTCTAGTGATGTCAAGTTAAGTTGAAGTTTAGTATAGTGATGGGAAAAAAAACGACAACCCAACTTTACAACGTACATTTTTGGCGATCTACAAGCCCTTATTTCGGATAACTCTGGAAGAGGTACCCTTATCTATCCTTCATGCCACAGCATCTTTGAGCTATCTTCCGAATGTCATTTACGACTGCAAGAATAAACCATCACCGCTTTTTTACAACCTAAATACCACATTCCTAGCAGGGGCATATTCCCACAAAACCACCTTGTTTGTTCTGCGAATGTCCGGGGCCTTTTAGAAATTTGTCTCGCCAGCATAAACAGGTCCATCTTTGGGGATTTATTTATTATCTTATCCTCTTTCTCTCTTGAAACCAAATGGTCTGGAACTAAACCCATTTTTCCAGATCTTCCACAAGTCCGATTCTGAGAACCCATGGGTTCTTCCGCTCTTCGGACAAAAGATGGACATTGGCAGATTAGTTGGGCAATTTCTCTTTGGCTGGCTTGAGGGGTTTTACCAGCTTTTGAGATTATTCGTTTTTTGGCAGTTTTTCGAAAAATGTGGCCATTTTTCTCAGAGTTGATATTTCTAGACAATGCTTAAAGAGAACTTTAAAATACAACTACGTATTACTAACTACTTATTTCTTTCGATGACCAGTTGATTTATTTATGATTAATTATCAATTTGGACTTCCAATATCAGTTTTCATATGAATAGACGTTGACTTCCTATTTTTTAACTAAATAGCTATGTATATTCGTTAAGAAAGTTAGTATTTAGTGTTTCATCTTCTTTATGTATTGAAAAGTATACTTTATTTAAAAGATATTTTCATTTCTATTGTTCTAGATTGTCCATTTAAAATGTAGCTCAAATTGAAATAGTTTCATTAATTTATTATTTGAAAAGTACGAATGTAAAATTTGAATAATTGTAATTGGAAACAATGTGTCATAGAAAGCTTGCCGCACAATTTGAAAATACATAAAAATAATATTACAATTTTTTAAAAAGAAAAAAAAAAAAAAAAAAAAAAACCTCATTAAACGTTTTTATAATTTTTTTTGTTGCCATTAAAATTTATTTTTCGCGTTCACTTTATTTAAATTTTGAGAAATGACATGTATTAAAATGAATTTTCAATCCCAATTCGCAATTGAGATTGAAAATCAATGAAAAATGTGCCTATATACCTTTATATTCTCATTAAAAAAAACCCGAAGCATTTGGCGCATTTCAGCACAACTTGGCGACTTCAAGGTAACTGCACTACTGAGGGATTCCCTGCTGTGAAAATAGCCTTTCTTTCTGCGCCAAGTGTCGCCATCGCCATGAGAAGGGTCATTTCCAAAGTAGGGGATTTGGTTTTTGAGGGGTCCCAAAAGGGTTCGGTCTTTTGGCGCCAACCAGCAATCGTAAATCTGACTGTCGCCACTTAGTTATCTGTGATGAAAGCAGCTTCTTCCATATAATCTCGGAACTAATTGGCGATGAGGGGAAGACACGAACATCTCGAGATTTAATGCTCGGAGGAAGGATGGTAAAAAGAGAGACATACAAAGTGATATTTTGTTCCCTGGTTGGAAGATGATGTTGGCATCTTTATGAGCTCGCCAAGTGATCCTAAATGACGCAGTGTAATAGGGAGTAAATGAAGTCGTGTGGCAGTTATTGCTGGGTAGAAGGCTGCCTTAAATCAAAATGTATTAATTAAGATTGAGAGGTTTATGCTCCTCTGGGATATTGTGGACGGGGAAGACTTTTTTCGGTACAAGGATATATTATTGTGGAAACGTATTTAACATTAATGCTTTTTACCAAGTTAAAAAAAATTCTGTGTGTCAAATACTTAAAAATAAGCAATTAGTCAATTATAGGATTCTAATAAATCAGAATCAAACTTTGGGAAAACTAATTGAGAAAGCCAATTTGAGCAAATGTCACTCAATATAATTTCCATCACAATGATTCGATTTTTTTTATCATTCAATTAACTTTAAATTTTTAATATATAATTCAAATTTTAAATGTATATGAAATGTTAATATATATGAATATAAATACATATGAAATGATAGTTTTGACTATGAGCGATTTTTTTTAGCGAAGAAGTCTCTAAAATTTTAAATGAAAAATTTAATGCAATTGATGTTTATATTTTAACATATCTCGTACCATTCTTCAATACTTGGCATTTTGGAAAAACTTTTTTTTAAAAGCTTGTTTTTTTAAACGAATTTAAACCAAAATAATTTCTTTCATATGGATTCTGTTTTTTATCAATCAATTAATATATTTAGCATTAAAACCAGATATGAATTAATAACTTAAAACAGCAATAGCATTCGAAAACTTATTTTTAATTCTCCCTTTACTATCTTGAATTAGTAATTGACTAATAAAATAAAAACTACAGAATTCCCTTATATCCTCTTCAACTGAAACAGAACCTTTTGATTCCTTTCAAATGTCTCAATACAGCCTTTGAACACACACGTCACCAAAACAAACAAACCACAAATTCAAATCCATCCAATCACAAACTGACACATACCCGTCCTTCTCACCACCCGAAAATCAACATTAAAACAGCGTTATAGCACAGACCACAAGTACATATCCACTACAACAGACTACGGAAACTGTAAACCCACTGGCAACGTAGAATGGAAAGTTATGTAGAACATTCAGGTAAAAGAGGCCTTCCAGGTAACGGGTGGGGGTGACAGCAGATTTCACCCCCATGTGGGGGGGGAATAAACCCCCTCCCTTTTCCCCCAGGCAGAGCCTTTCTGATTTATGATGACTGAGCAAATAATTATAGACAGCCCTCACGGAATGTATACGGATCAGGCAGGCGATTATCAAAAGACTATTTCATAGACACATATTACCTCGCAAATAAACCCCCACTCAGTATTTTATTTTTATTTTAGTTTGTCTGGGAAAGTTTGATGTTACATAGCGTGAAAAAGGTCTGATGTGGGGGTTGCAGGTTTTTTATTATTATTATTATTATTATTTGATATCCGCGAATACTTGGAGATGTTATTTATTGTTGATTTAAAGGTTGTATTTTCGCTAATTGTGATCACGTCAGACAAAAAGGTTTTGATTAAATTGTACTATTTGGGAATAAAGTACTTCTTTTTACTTGTTAACGATGATAGAGTTTGCAATTTATTCAACCAAACCAATAATTATTTGGCTTAATATTTTTAGATACTGTCATGGACGTCGGCAGAATTTTCTGAAAGGAGGGGGGGGGGGGGGTACAAAGAACCTTGATCTTTAAAAAAAAATTAGGTTATCTTTACTGAAATGTCACTTATGCGTTGATTTTCTATTCAAAATAATATTTTTAAAAACCAGGTTACATTGCTTTATTTCTGTAAAATTTACTACTTTGCTTTTGAATTTTAAGTCCTAAACGACAAATGAGTGTAAGTACACCCCTTTACACCTATTAAGACAACATCAAAATATATAGTGTATATTCTGACTATATTTTTTTTTTAATCGAGTTATGTTAAATTTGCCTTTAATATATTTTAAACGCTCAAATTTTCTCACTAAAACCGAGTTAGTTTTATATTAATTTTAATATACCTAGAGAAGAAAAGTAAAAAAGAAAAAAAAGCTTTTGTCAAAACAATCCAAATTAATTTGCCAGAATAAAAATTTATTAGACATTAATGTAACACTCCCCACCCCAAAAAAAAAAATTACGAAAAATTTCACTGTACATATTTTAGGACTCAACCATCTATATGTTTGATACAACTGCTATAAATGCTTATACAACACTCATTCCAGGACTTATGTAGACAATTGAATCTATCTTTAAGTAAATTTGATGTTACTCACGTTGTGTAGTTTGTAGTAGAGCCCGCATGCGTTGCAAACGGGTTCGCCGTTCTGGTTCCTTCTCCAGAGTGTCGTCGTTGTCGTCTTGCAGTTCGCACAGCTCGTGCCGGCTCGCCTGGCCGCGGACTGAAACAAAGAAAGCACCAAGTCAGCACACACCACATTATGCACATTACAATCACATCTATGCCATGAAGGAAGATTAAGAGGTAGTTAAGATATCCTAGTAAGGATAATTCCCTATACTAGCTATGTTACAATCTTCTAGCCCAGTGCATTTAGAAACTACTTTCTATAACCACCTTGACATTTGGTGAGTAGGTACGAAAAAGATCACTTAATGAAATGACATAAACTGTTTTCATTTAATGTCGATCTAATTATAAATGAAAATTAAAATAGCAAAAGACAAAACCGGGTGGAGCCACTGCATACGCATTGACTAAAGATTTCAAGTAAAATATATTTGAGTTTTTAATTGACATCATTTCGTTAACTGATCATTATCATAACTACTCACCAAATGTCAAGGTTTTACAGAAAGTAGTTTCTAAATGCACTGGGATAGATATTATAACACAGAAAGTATAAGGAATAATCCTTACTGAGACTTTCTTTTAAACATTGTCGAAATAACTCAAAATAAATCACACGTTGAATATGTCTTAAAATGAGATGATGGTATGCAAACACCACGCAAGAGCCAAAATCCCTCCCCCTTCAAAAAAAATTAGTTATTGTTGTTAATGGATTTGTTATATCGCACTGCCATGCTAAGCATAGAAATCGTACCTACAATTAAGCTCAAAATAAAAAATGGCGTTTTCAGTTTAACAACTTCACTTAGTAGAAGCTAACTTGTTTTCGTTTTAAATATTTCCCTTGCAGATACAACTACTACGTAGAACAATTTACAGATATCAACCTGGTAACAATCATTCAGATAAGCTAAAAATTCAGGTATGGCCTCAAACCTTACCATGGCATTATAATTAAGTTTTCAACTTAAATAAATTTAGAATGGAATTTTATACAATATTGTGAAACACTTCTTGATTTTTGCGCCCCACATTCCAATTTCACAACAATAGTTCAGTTTTGAAATACTTGACAGCAAAATCAGTTCTTAATAAGAACCGATAAGATTAAACAATTGACTCTCTTTACGAAACAAGTCAATCGTTTAAAAAAAAAAAAAAATACGATTCGAGACATTAAGAAATTAACATAACTTTCTGGCAATTCGAGTCATAAGCGAGAATTGCGAACCATAATGAAAGAAATCTAATATCACTTACCAGTCATAAAAAAGAAAGCCAGGATTAATAAATAACATTTTGTAAGTTTTTGGCCTCGCGTCCGACTTTATGGCTCTCCATTCCCCCCATACTGAAAATACAACCGAATGCTTCGAGTTGCAGAGTTGTTCATTAAGCATTCAGCTCCTGGTCTCTCAGCCTGAACTTGGCCATAAGACAGTCAAACATCATATAAAAAAAAAGGGCGGGGGGGGGGTGACCCTCCCCCCCTCCCCCCTTTTCAAGGGAGACATTAAAAACGGAATGGTGCGATTCAGCTGCACACACGCGTTTTGTTACTTATTAGATTCTCATTTGGCGACTTCCGTCCATTTCTCTTGGCGTGATTTACGACCCAGGAAAGAGCTGCCCGATTCTGAATATATACCCGAACGCGAATGTTGCTGGAATGACAAGTTGAATATGCCATCCTGGAGGAAATCGTGGAGACGCGCTGAGAGAAATGGTCTTTGTTATGAGTATAGCTCTGGTTGGAATTACTGGTTTTACGTCTTTGTCATGCTTGCGCTGCAAACAAGACAAACAAAAACCAGTATATTAACATTCTTGTTGAATGCTGATTGGATAACAAAGAATTTTCAGCCCAGTCAAAGCTTTTATTAAACGTTTTCTTATGGTTTATTCGACTAGAGTTGACCATATCTATCGTTATTTTCTATCGATTTCACTGGTTCTAAAAGCACAGTACATCACGTAAGGGAATAAGCCTAAGTAAAATGCTACTGAAATTTAGAAACTTTCAAACATCTTTTCTGGAAATAAGAGTTATATATCATAACTCAGGGAAAGCAACTTTTTGGGAGGTTTAAATAGTTGTGTAAATCGGCACTGTGAGGCTGGGATACAAGGAATTGTGTAAATATTTTTACGACTGCAGTGCTTGTTCTGAAGATATTTCTGAGGACAATGCATGTTTGGACTCATAACAGTCTGTAACTCACAATCATCCCAGTTTGTTAAATTTTGAGTTACGATGTATTAAAATTTCAGCGATGCTATGAATAAAAAAAAATACCTATATCCCCCCTGTTATTTTATTTTGCCTTTAAATATGTTAAGCGATAAGCATTTTTTTTTCCTTCGGAAATTCATTGTTTGTTAATTTGCAGCATGTAATTCAAACATAGCAATTTGTACATTATTATTTTTTCTTACAAAGAAAAAAAATTCTGATATAAACTATTTAATCCATTTTTATATTTGTCCATGCATGCTTTTTTAAACCAGTGTAACTGCTTTACATGTAATGCGATAAAACTCTAATAAAGGTAATGTAAGCTTTTTCGATGGGATAGCGCTCTAAAATTCTTTGGTATAGAGCTATGTTGGAAGAGAATAGAATGGACAAAGTGTGATGGGTCTGTCTGTGAAGAACTCCATACCAAGGAAAACACAACAATAACTAAGGATGTAGACCCGAGGTAACCAAAGTAAGAACTTTGGGCAGATTATGCGAAGAAAACTATTTTCAGAATAGAAAATCTTTTAAGTAAAAACCTTTTCTGATTTCACTGTCAGTTCTTTAAGGTTAAACGGCTTTACTTACACTTACATTCGTTAATGGTAAGGGTCCCTATAATTGATTGTCATGTTTTAATTTATAAGAATCCTCTCCATTCATTCAACCAAAAGTTAAAGCTTCTCGATGAACAAAAAAAAAAAGCTTTACATAACGTACTGCATCGCCATTTTTCAAGCCGCCTCATTGACTTGTCCATCCACGGATCCTCAATTAATCCAGCCTCGACCTTGCCGAAAACGCCACTGATCTCACGCCACTGTCACTCGCTCGGACCGCAAACCGTCCTCCAGGGGCGGACGTGGAAGGAATAATGGATTGTTAAATCATTAGTTCTTCTTTTTCTGGAGAGTTGTAGGATGAGAGTTTCATAAAGAAGCCGTTGGCATTTACTTTTAACGCGGTTTCATTCCTGCGATGGTCGACCGGAGGGAAATCTAAGCTTTTTTTTTAGTTCAATTAAACTTGTAAAATGCTATCGCCGTCGCATTTCGTAGCGAATGTTAGGAAACAAGTGGATGAAGCTAATGCCGAGAAATTTTTACTTCGTATGCAAGTTTACTAAGTTTGTATTTCAGTACTAATACCAATCGATGCAATGACAATCGGTGATGGTATTTAAAGACTACAAAATCTACGAAGATCCTTATGAATTGAAGCAAAATTGTTGCACAAGGTTCAGAGCTGCAAAAAGTGTTCTTCGACACCGTAAATGGCATCTAATTTGTTGTCGTGAAAATAACCTTGAGATAATCCAGCCAGGTAATAAGATATGGCACCCTAAATTTAAAATCTGTAATCTTATAGTAACTTAAATATTTTTTGCATTAGAACTTTTGTTGGGTTGGTTGGCTGTTTTCAGATTATCTGGCGCCATCAGCAACACGAGGGCTATAATGCGCTGAAACGTTCATCATTTGACAAGCCAACATACATTTACAAACACCCATGCCTTACACGAGACTCGAGCCCGCAACCTCGCGGTCTAGAAGTTAGCACGCTAACCACTATACCGTTTGATCGGAGAATTCTTGTTGGGAGAACGATTGAGTAAATTCAATTAACAGTAATTCCAGATTGTTGATGCCATTAACTAATGAAGTAAATTTAAAACAATTCTAAAAATTTACGATACAGGATAACGAACGTTAAGAAATTTTAAAAAGCATTCTTTTTCAAATGCAATAAAGAAAAGGAATAGCACTAACCCCCAAATAAACATTTATTATCTAAATCTAACATTTTTGCATTACAGTACACTAAATTTTTAAGTTGTAACTTAAAACCACTTGCTTTGTGCCAACAAAGCAGTTACCCTCTCTAAAAGTATCATTGACCAACCATATTCCTTTTTAACCAAGCGATTATTCCCTGAAAAATAAACAACCCCAATACGACCGTCTTTTCTAAGAAACTTTCCAAAAAGGTATCCCCATGAAAACGCTATTGTCCACTACAAAAACCACTTTGGAAGTGTCCTATTGATGTCGCATCAATTTCTTGAGTTACATCGGTTTGTAACCGATACCGAATAGAAATGCTCATTTATGGATTGGTTTCATTGGCCACTATTCAGTAAGTGCGGTAGAGGAAGCTAACCACTCACAAGAGGGATTGGTCCTTGTAACAGTTCTTTGTTTGGTTCAAGGGGGACTGCTCTTTGTTGACAAAAGAGCATTAAGGTACCACTCGATTTTTTTGCTGTCTATTTTTTTTTATATAGTACAGTTTTTTTTAACGGTTTGAAAAGACTTCTAAATTTATTGAAAATTGTATACAGGATTTTTACCTACCAATTCAATGGTGTGTAATTACAGTGCTTTGTGCTGAGTTTCAATGACCAGAATATAACCAAATGCAGGCATAATTCGCTAGTCTGTACTCGTAAAGAAACTAAATTTATCTTCACCTTATTTCAGGTTCATTTTATTAGAGCATTTACTTTAAAAGCGCTGATAAAATAATAACTAGGCTAATATATTAAAGGGAAAAAAAAGAATGTTGTGAATTAGGTTTTAGTTCACAAATAACAAATTATACTTTTTTATTTCTTCAATAATTGTATGTGTATAATTTAGCTCAAATAAATATTGTTAAGATTATATTTCTTGAAATATCTTTTTTCTTTCATTATAAATGAGTCATTACACGGGGTCTGAGAATGAGCCACAATAGAAAAACACCTATTTTGTGATTTCTTGTAGGTTTCATGTTAAATTTATGAAAATCATTACAAATTGCATCTTATTAGCAAAGTTAAAAGGCGTTCAAATGAGTATATTCAGGTTAAAAAAATAAATAATTTAAGTGTGCTCGTTTATTCTAAAGTGTTTTTACTATATCTTTAAAGTAGAAACTTTCTACAGAAGACAAGTTTAAGAAATAACGACATTTACGATCCAGAAAAAAACTCTTTTGCAAAGTTACAAGTACTTTATTTAGCATATTTAAAAAAAAATAGATTTAAAAATATAGATCAACCCAATTTTGCAATTAAAATAACGAAAATATTTGAAAATAACAACTGCTTCATTTTTATAACTAAGCTTTTTCTAACTACTTACTAAAACGAAAGTGTGTACGTACACTCTTGATATAGCAAAACTGGCTTTTAACCTTAAAAACTACAATAACCATATCTGACTTCATCGTTCTTTTTTATGCATTAAGGTACACATATACAATTGAGAGGATTTTCTTTAATTTTTAGGTTATAATTTCAATTTTTTTTGCAGTAAATCAGAATTAAAAATTATGTATTTTTATAAATAAACTTTTTTTCCGTCAATTTTTAATCAGCTAATTGTAATTAAATTTAGGACATTATTACAACATACATAAATAAACTTGTAATTAACTTAGAGGTATTATTTTTATTGCAAATAAGAGATATTATATTGACGCATGTTCCTATGGAGAATTTTGAATTTGGCTTCAATATTTATTTAATTATAAGTTTTTGGATAAAAAGTTTAAAAAAATGCATAGCTTTTAACAAAAAATTAAGATTAAAATATGCATAAAATTTTTTTTTATAACAATATATATTAAATTCTCCATAGAAAACACATTCACAACTATTGTCTTCTGAATAAAATTAGAATTTTGTAAATCGGACCATTTATTATGAAGTTATGACCGTTGGCGTAAAGTCATATAACACCAAAATGTCATTCTTCAGAAAACGCGTTTAAAGTTAACTACACAAATGAACGTGATACAAAACAGGTTCACAAAACCTACTGTAATTTAAAAAGTAATTTGAGTCTCAGAAAGAAAGTAGTATCATTTTAATGGTAATGAATTCGCGAATATTTTAGAACCAAAAAACAAAAATGCAGACTTGGGTCAAATTTAGCCATTCCTAATGTATATGTATACCTTAACACACAATTCAACATAAAAAAAAATCATCATTTGGATCCTCATCGGCCAATAAAGCGATTAACAGCCAAATCTAGCCAACCAAACAAACCCATGGATGCTCTTTTAAGAAGAGATGGAAAGATGCCTGGCGACGCCGCAACGTCGTATTCCGTAGCCTCTTGTCAAAGATTATCGGACCATGAAACGACAGGGGCCAAACGAAACGTCTTCTCCCCTTACAGCCCCCTCCCCCTCCGATGTTACACGAGGGGGAGATGCAAAGGCTCTACAACCCCCTCCCTCTTGTAAAGTAGTGTTTGTTTTAATGGAGAGTGAAAATTTCCGCAACCGTCTGTTTAATTGGGGTAACCGGATAATGCAGTTATGCCGTGGAAAAGGGTTGTGGTGATATCGGGTTGTTGGATGGTATGACAAGTGGTGATTTTTATTGTTAACTTGTTAGTTTTTTTTTTTTTTTTTGGAGTAAATGCAACGGTAAAGTTAGTGGAATGTTTCTCATTTTTTTAAACAAAATATAGGACTATTGTTTGTAGGAATATAATTTCGAACTTAACCAACTTCACAAAGAACCAGAGGGGAGAGTATTATTTTAGGACTATTGTTTGTTATGAGTCCAATTTCAAACTTTACCTACTTCACAAAAAACCAGACATTATTAAGGGGAGATTATTATTTTAGGACTATTGTTTGTTAAGAGACCAACTTCGAACTTTACAAAGAACCAGACCTTATTAAAGGGATACTATTATTTTAGGACTATTGTTTGTTAAGAGACCAACTTCGAACTTTACAAAGAACCAGACCTTATTAAAGGGATACTATTATTTTAGGACTATTGTTTAGTATGAGTCCAACTTCGAACTTTACCAACTTTACAAGAACCAGACATTATTAAGGGGAAATTATTATTTTAGGACGGTTGTTTGTTATGAGTTCAACTTCGAACTTTACCAACTTTACAAAGAACCAGACATTATTAAAGGGATACTATTATTTTAGGACTATTGTTTGTTATGAGTTCAACTCCGAACTTTACCAACTTTACAAAGAACCAGACATTATCAAAGGGATACTATTATTTTAGGACTATTGTTTGTAATGAGTTCAACTTCGAACTTTACCAACTTTACAAAGAACCGTATATTATTTAAAAGAGACTATTATTTGTCATGAGTGCATCTTAAAACTTTACAAAGAACCAGGCATTATTAAATGTGTCAAAATAAGGAAAATTAAAAGTATGGGGATATTCTTCGGATGCCCAATAAATTATTTTTGACCAGGCCAACTGGTTCTGAAGTGAAAGCCAAAGGAGGGTACATAAGTCAAATTCAAGATAATTACCTTATATATATACAAGAAAATCCCCATATTTTGACTTCAAATTTATAACTGTTGTCACACCTGGAGTATGATAAAAATTCAAATGTTTTAAATTAATACTTCGGTTGATATTGTGACCAAAATAATAATAATAATAATAATTTTTAAGTCTATGGGGCAAGTACAGCTAAACAATAAACATTCTTCTTTAATTTTTACCAGTATATTATCTTTTTTTAAACAGATTTTTTTTTTTTATCAAATTAGAAAACTTGAATTGCGGAGCAATTATTAGATAATGAATATAAGGCAAGATAACTTTTAGTTAGTGGAACAAAATTGTTAGCTCATTGGTTCATTTTCATCTAAAAGTACAAAATTAGTAAATATGCTGGCAATTGATACGATAATTAGTTCTACGGAATATACATGATATATTTATACAATACTTTTTTCACTCAAGAAAATTTTAAACTAGAAAACAGAAAATAATTTTCCAAAACAAAATAAAAAATTCATAAACTTCGATAGTTCTGGCGCTTATGAATATTGCTACAGAAGTATTTCCAGCGCGTAAAACAAAACCAGTTTCATAAAGACCTCCCATATGCAATCAGAAACTAATAACACCGAAAAGCTGTTGGCAGTTACTTTGCTCTGACTTATTTACTGTCTAGAAGACAAAAGCGTGGTGCAAGGGGGCAGGAACGAAGAAAAGCCAATTTTCCGAATGGGCGGGTGCGACCCAAGTATCCGTCACTCGTCTGGTGTGAACTGTTTCGGAAAAGGTGGCTCTACCTCCCTGGGAGCCCTGTCCACACAAGCAGACGATCAAAGGCAAACATCCTCCCCCCCTCGGAAAAAAAAAAGAACACGAAAACACAAATAAAAAGATAAATGAGTCTTGTCTTCAACAAGAAAGCAATAATAGCCAACCGACATTATCCACACGGAAAATAATTAAGGTCAGCAAAGCTTGAAAACGGTAGTGACCTTTTTTTAAAAAAAAAAAAAAGATCCGGCCACAAAAGGTGCACCAAAAAGAATTGAGGAATAAAGAAAATGGTGGACGGTGGAACTTTGCTAATTGCTGTTGAGAGTAGAAGACAGGTCTTGCTATGTGGCTAATTGATGGCGTTTCAGTGCCTCCCACTTTTTTTGCATTATTGCTTTTTCTTTCTTGGCAACAGGAGAGCATCAGGAAGGGGTGTGTGGCCAAATTCCGGGTTCTACAGAATCACTTATAACATGGAATGAATGCGCGAGTCTTAATGGAATATTCAGAGGAATTAGCATTTTTCCATCTTGGCAGTTGGAAACATGGCTCGTCGGACTGGGGAAATCTTATTCCTTGATTCTTTGAGTGGAATAAATTACTTATTTCTTTGTGCAGATGTTGCGAGGAATGATTCTGGTTTGGGGCACCTTGGTCCATATGGTGAATGAGAAAGCATGTTTTTTTTTTGTTTTTTTTGTATTCAAGTCAATATTTTAATAATAAAAGAACTCTATAATATACTGGTTATTGCAGTAAGATGGTTCTTGCTGATTGGTTTCAATATTGTTTCAGATAATAAAAAGTCTTTGAAAACAAATAATTATTTACCTGTTCAAAGATAACATATATCGATATGATATGAAATGCGTAAAAAGATGCCTTTGCCCTAAATCCATCAGTGCTATTTATTTGCTTCAACTAAATGTAGCAGCACATTGATTTCATCTAACAACATACTAATGTAAATAATGCTACGCTTTATTTTACAAATAAATTAATAGGAAATATTAACTAACGATATGAAATCAGAATCTCAAAGCAAATTCCAAAACGGATTTGAATTACTAATCGGTTCCCATTAATTTCTTCAATTTTAATAGCGTATTGCTGCATACTTTTTATAATTCAATATCTTTCAACTCTTTTCTCACACATGGTATAATGTCAGCTAAAGAATAAACAATTAAACTTATTTACCATCGATATAAATCATCACAACATCCACCTACTTTAGGACCAAGCCAAATCAGCCGAATTGCAAGAAAATTACCAGTCAATAAATCAAAACAAATATAGGAGAAAACTAAATAACTCCAAGTGAAGTAAACACGCGAAAAAACATAAAAGAACATCACAGTTCGTACCAATCATTCTTACTTAACAAAAGATAGGGGGCACTACCACAAGTCAACAACATATACCGCTAACTCTAATCGAACGCTGCCATCGTAACGCCTTACCGATGGTCACTGAACCGCTCGCTATTTCACCAAGCAAAAAAAAAAATATAAACAACCTAAGAAAAAGCATATCAGTGATAACAAACACTGCACACCAAAGTCTTAAAGCGTCTGGGTGGAACCTCGACCAAAAGTGTTGATTGTTATTAAATATATATATCCTTTAAGAGTGTATCCAAATATATATTTAAAAAAAAAAAGTCTATCCACATCCCGATGAAAAGGAAGTGTAATGTATCTCTGTATGCATTGGAGTACTGATATCAATCAGATATGGCGTCCAGTCAGAGCTGAGCTTCGCGTAGAAGGCTCTAATAAGATGCCACACTATCCAACGAGGTCTAAAAGCGGGGGGGGGGGGGGGGTGACAGTTGAGTTGGGGGGATTGGATAGTGTGAGAACAGGTACTAACGAGGTGATAATAAGGCTTGTACTCTCAAATAATATTCCCCTTTGCCAGGCGCCTTTGTCTAGGTAGATAAGGTGGGCTTACCCGAGCCGTCTCGATCTTAAGAATGATCTATCGCTCTGCAGAGATGGTGGTGGGCTGGTGAATATATACAGAGGGGGGGGGGGAGGGTGGTTTCGGGGCGTGAATATTATCCCCCCCCTCCCCCTTCATATTCCGGACCTTCCACGCCGTGGTTATTCACGCCGCACGTGCAATTACCAACCGCGAAAGCTCTTTCAGTCAATTCCTCCACACGTCAAGATGGGAACAGGTCAGAGATAAAAACCTCTTTTTTCTTCGTGTTATTTATGCCAGCCCCTCTTCTTTTTTTTTTTTTTTTTTTTTTATCTATCTTGTTGAAGGTGTATAGGAATACCTGAAGATCTTTTTATTTATAACCCCCCCCCCCTTCTTCTCCTCTCTATAATCTCCGTTT
This sequence comes from Linyphia triangularis, assembly GCA_963978545.1. Taxonomy (NCBI): domain Eukaryota; kingdom Metazoa; phylum Arthropoda; class Arachnida; order Araneae; family Linyphiidae; genus Linyphia; species Linyphia triangularis. Next base: position 101,814,546 of record OZ021724.1, on the reverse strand, counting down.
TTTAATATTTTTTCCCGCCTAACCTCGCTTCATCTCAAGACAGGTATCCATCTTTTTCGCAATGTGATCGTGATGGTTTTTTAAGGGGGGGGAGAGAGAGGAGACTTTTCTATTTTTTTTGGTTTGGCTTGTTTGTTTTGGATCTAATACATATATGATGTTTGAGCTGGCTGTTGGATCTTTTCCTTATCAGATGTTTTTATTTTGTTTATTGTTATTTGAAGAGGACGAGAAGGGGAAGGGGGGGGATATCGAATTGCCGAATTATGTGGACATGCTGTCTTATGTTCAGGAGGAGTGCTGTATCGAGTTGCGAGATTGTGTGGAACGCTGTTAAAGATAGGGATTGTATCCAATTGAGATATGAGTGCGGACTCGCTATCTTGCGCTATTAAAGAGAATGAATATCAAACAGTGTGACACTGTAGGAAGCCTGTTATGTTTTGAGAATGGTTACTGAATGCTGAAATTGCGCGGATATTCGGTTTTATGTCCATAAAAAAAATAGACACCAAGTTGTGAGCATGTGATGAACATGCTATGCTTTATGAATAGTATACATCGTATTGAAATTTTTGCGGGTGCACTACTTTATATAAAGATAACTTGGTCTCGGATATTGAATTAAGAAATTGTATAGATCAGTTTCCTTGTTTCTAAAGAGGAAGAATATTGGCTATATGTACTATCTGTCTATCAGGAAATTGGCTTCCACCAGATAGTCGGGTTAGTGGAGGTTGCTATAGAAACGAGACTCGTCGATTTAGAATAGGGGATATGCATGCAGGATCTTCGAGTCATAAAGGTTATAATACGGCAAACGTAGTTTTTCTTCTGAAATTCCCCTTTGAAAATGGAACTAGTTTTGTTTCCACGGCAACAGACAACACAAGACTTTGTGATGGGAGCTAGTCTTGTGATAAATAGACAGTATTGGTTTTTTGATGACGAAAAAAGTACATGGATTGGAAGGAATATTAAATACTGAGATTGCGTGGGCAAGTTTTATATGTAAGAGAAGAGACATCAAGTTATCGGATTGTATAATCTTCTCACATAATTATGATATAAAGAAGAAGGAAGAATTTATTGCCTTATGTTGGATATAGAATTTGTTATTGGAATGGTAAGTTGTAACTTTCTGTGGATAGTTGCCCGTAAGTATAACAAAAGGAATATCGAAGGCCTTCCTTCGAAGAAACCACAAAACTGCTTTTTACGATGAGGACCTTTTCAAATAACATAGTTTTGTGTTTTAGAACATTTTTATTTGAAAGGAAGAGGAATTTGATGGAATACAGACTTAGCGCATGTTTATTTTTAAATAAAACAGCCACTGAAAATTATAAGTAACTGAAATGAAGAAGGAATTAAAAAAAAAATTGGAATTATGTAAACATGCAAATAATTAAAAATGATTTATTATAAAATATCCAATACTTTCTTTTCTACTTCAAAAGTGTTGCCGAACAAATTTTATTAAATCGTCTTTTATAACATTCCGAACATTTACAACTATTTTAAATGCCTTTCCACTTCACAACTCTTTAATAATGCAACTAATTCCCTCGTTTAAAAAATTACTTTTCAATTTTCATTTTCCAAAGTCCTATCAAAGGTAAAACGTCCCTCACTTTCAATCATATTGGCGCCTGGAGAAGCGATAAATCGCCAAACAAGCCAACCCTCCTTAACCCTGCTGTCAACCGCGTCGCCCGGGGCCCGCAAAAGACGGCAACAAGGGGCGTCGAAAGATCGAGTCAATTCCACGGAACTTATCAACTGAGCAAGCGTCATACATCTTTTTTGATTATTTACTCTTTAATTATTATTATTATTATTAACACAATCTCATAGCGATATGTAGGCGAGAGCTTTCACTGCTTTCATTATCAACTTATGACACATTGTAGTTGAGTCTGTTTCGTTTTGAACGATAGCGAAATTATGGAACGGATATAGTTTGATTCTCTCTTTTTTTTTTTAATTCTAATTTGCGTTTCTTTTTGGAAGGTCTGGGTGCTATTTTTTTAAAAAGAAAGAACGTTGGGATGGTATCGACATTCTGGTGTTAATCGGGTTTGGGTAACGAGAACGAGATTCAGAAGCGAATGGGGGATCCTGTCTTACATTCAATGAGCGCACTTTTGAATTAGGAGGTTGGGAACGCAGGTGACATAACTCAACAATCGAATGAGTTAAGACCTCGAAGAATCCTGCTTACTAATGTGTTACCTACTCCTCTTGAGTTAAGGTTAAAATTAAGAGCAGACAGCATTTGAGAAAATTCCCTCTAGGTTTTGTAATGGGCAACATTCATAGAAGATTAGTAGACTGTAAGCGATTTTAACTGTTGAGTAACTTAAACCTCCAATCCTTTTACAGTTGGTATCGGACCTTAACCTAACTAGCATTCAACCCAAACATAGAGTCAGTACTTCCAGCCAGTGGTGAATGTCTCTCTCCAATTCTGAGGACACGATAAATTCATTCGAAGAGGAAAAACACAAACTTCAGCCTTTTTCAAGAGTCACCAAGTTCATACCATTGGGTTGCAGAATTTTCAAGAAAATCAAACATACGAATATATTCCAAGATCGGATGTGCATACAAGGCGAGACTGATAAATAAGGTGACTGATGTCATAATAATCACTGTATTATATATTTGCAGATAAATACATCACTGTCCTTCAAAGTAGTTCCCGCCGTCTACAATACACTTCTGACAACGTTTATACAAGTTCTTGAAACTTCTGAAAAAGTACTAGTATTACACCCTCCTTAATCCCCTGATCCAGCGCCAGCAGATTTTTCCTCTTTCCACAACTGAAATTGGCACTGAGGGGAAACCGATTTTCAAGCATCTCAGACATTCAAGCTGCTGTTACCAAGGAACTTAAGACAGTCTCAAAGGAGGACTTTTTCAGAAGTTTCAAAAACTTGTATGAACGTTGTCAGAAGTGTATTGTAGATGGCGGGAACTATTTTGAAGGACAGTGATGTATTTTATCTGTAAATATATAATACAGTGATTATTATGACATCAATCACATTATTTTTCGATCTCACCTTGTATGTTGTTCCAATATATTTTAGGCATGCTGAGTTGCATTTTAGACATTTTAGAGGCAAATTGGGGGCAAAAGAAAAGAAGAAAAAAATCCTCCTTGGCTGATGGTAAAAGAATGGGTATCTATTTGCTTCAATCGGGAATATAACAATATTAACTTATCGTCTTTTACCCCCATTCTATTCTATAGCACTAAACATTTCAAACTTTATGGATCAACCCTCCACTAAACTTGTTATCTGGAGGCTGGAAGTATTCAAGATTGATTCCCCCCTCCTTGCAACACCATCACCTGTTCGAAGCATCCCAATGAAATTCGAAAGCGCAGAAATTTACTTAATTGCAGGTTATACAAGTCGACATTTGACCTTTCATTAATTAATCTTTGTCGCTTACGAAAGGAGGGTGTTAATGTTAAGTTTTATTAAAGCGCGTGATTAAGCAAATGTTTTTACAATGAAACAGAATTCATTAAAAATATTGTTAGCCTGTGGGTTGGTATATGGAATTGGGCATTTCTTTACAGGTACGATACCTCTACAATAAAATATAGCTTTATTTTTTATTTTTTTATTTTTTATTGTAACTTATTTTGTAACTTTGCAGGCCGAGATTAAATGTTCAAAATGGGTAATTAGGTGTTTTGTTAATGAATTAAAATAAAAAATCTAATGTAAAAAATTTCATTTCCACTGTTTCTGTTCTTTAAAAATATTATTTGTGAGTTGGTTCTTTTCGAACATAACACAATGCGTTGATTTAACTTCTTAACATGTCATAATTGGCCCAAAGAGAAATTTGTATTTCTATGACACGAGAACTTCTGTAGATAAATTATTGATTTATCTCCTAAAATCTTCGAATTAAACTCAATAATTACAACTATATTAATGGAATACTTGATGCAAAGTTTGCTGAAGTTTAGAGATTTCTTTTTGACCTGCCCTAGTCGGGTGATCTGCTAAAGTTGGTGTTGGGAATTTCGACAACTTCTTCCCGTTAAATATCCAGTAACTACTTTCCTTATTTAGTCAGCAACTTTCTTATCGATGAATTGCGTGTCTGCACGAACTTTAGAGTTTTGAGAGCAAAAAGAAATGGAGATTCACAGTTGCAAAGTAAAACTATCAACAACCAGGCAACTGAAATGCAAGCTCTGATTCCGCAACAAACTATCACGATATTGAAAAAGGAAACCTGGGCACTTGGTGTTTTCCTTTTCACGTAAATAGACTAAAAATTTGTCACGGAAGGCGCTATTTGTTACGCTTTTTTGTACATCGTTGACCCAACTCCGAGGGAAAAATATTTTGTCACATCCTTGATGATAGGAAACTTGATGATATATGTAGAAAAAGTTTGTATTTAAGAAACAGTTTTCGTTTTAATAGTTATTTTAAAGCACGATTTGATGCATTTTAGTTCCTTGCTATTTAGTTGTATAGTTTTGCGTATTTTAGCAATTTTAATGTTAATTAAGTTGGCTAGTGAAAGACACAGTTATTTATCGTTAGACACAGCACATATCGTTTCTGCAAATGTTTCTATTGAGGTGCATCAGGTCCAGATAGCAGATACCAATCATGTACTGCGTGGCGACATTTAATAACTTCCAATTAAGATTGGCGAGATGTGATAACAAAACCCCTGCCAATTTGGGGGTTTTGTTAAAACAAATATTTCGTCATTTATAAATTGAATGAAAAAACTTATCATCAAATATCCAGATCTAATCTGATGTCTCTGATTGGAACCAAGGTACGAATCATTAAGAAAGCACACTTGCGGTCGAACTTTAAAGCAATTCCTTTTGAATTTCATGTAATCGTACTAATCTTATGGATACCTTCAAATTTGTATTGTATAGTTGTTATTTTTTAAATTCATATATGACGCATGTCCCTTTAACTATATGTAAATTCCTGTTACTATCTATCGTAAAACCCAGATGAATTCCAATATGGGAACCTTTTTTATACAACTTTAAATTTGACACAATTTCTGATTAAACAATGACTTCAAGTGTTCTCTCACAACAATAACCTTACCAAAGCTGAGCAGCGAAGGAAATGTATTTTGAAACAACCATAAAAAATAAACTCATCTATATCAAACTACACATAATAAATTTTTGAACACATTCATCCCACATGACGCCCATTACATCTTCTGAAACACTTGTTTACAGCATATTCCTTTTTTTTTTTTTGCCTATGACCTCACAGTCACAACAATAGTAATTGGCGAGCTTTTTTTTCTTCACTGTGGCTGAAGAAGAGCCCACCACCATTTTTAGAGCGGTAGTTGATCGAGACAAATTTCCATCATTTTATATTTCCTTTCTTTTTGGGCTGTCATCGCGTGCGCGTCCGTTGAATGAACAAATAAGTGGTCGGTAGCCACCACAATGAGATTAGGATTTTCGAAATTGAAAAGTCTCGGTTTCTTGGCGGCTCGAGGGGTGAATGGAAGAGATGCCCTTCGCCTAAGCGATCACGCAATCGTCCGTCTTCCAGAGATCGAAGCATCACGCAACCAAAAATCCATCACACGCAAATTTTGGCGGCTGAGATCCTCTGACGAGTTTTCAAACTTTGAGGAGTCTATTCGTCTGATTGAGCTGACTCCAAGACAATAACTATGGATACAGATTGAAGTATTTGTAGAATGTATAGGTGCCAGCATGGAGACAGTTGTATATCGTTTTTATATCTAGAAGACACTTTTCCAAATTACTTTTCGGTCACGGTATGCTTAGCAATATTTTTTTTTTTTTCATTTATATCAATGGTATTTCGATATCATCATTACAAATAAGGTTCCGAATTTCAGGATGGTTGGCTGGTTCCGTTAAATAAGTTCTTGCGCATTAGGTTTATGCTGTGACGAACACCATTAGATTAAAATCTCGCATCTTGACTGTTCTCGTATTTCAAGGAAGATGGCGAAGTCTTCTGAAAGGTCTTTCAAAGCGATGCTGCCACGTATTTTGCAAAAAGTAAAACCCGAAAAACTCAACGGACTGCTCAACGAACTACCTGTTACTGTCTGCCACTGTCGCTGTCGCATTCAATCTTAGAAAACAGAAATTGCAGAGCCTATTACCTTTCGCATTCAAAGTGAGCATTGTGCCTCTATACAAATCCAGCCGAATTTCTGGCTGGACTAGCTTTTCGGGATATCTTTCAATGGAGTCCTTCTGAACACAGTCCATTTCTGGCTCTGCATTAAAACAGAAACTACAAAAACATTCAGTTGTTACAAATGGTGGCCCCGAGGTTATGATACCTCAACATTCCAACGAATTATCACAGAGATCCTGGAACAAAATTTTTCGCTTAATAACAACGACATCTCGAGGTCAGTGGATCACAGTGTACATGAATAATTCCCACAAAACCAATAGTTTAAAAAAAAACTAAAGGGCACACGGAATCGAATAATTGTCCCCCCCCCCCCCTCCCATTTAAAAAAGAACACTCCCAATGGCGTGCGCGTGATGATGTTGCAATGATATGTCCTCCGGCTCACAAGATGATGCCTTATTATCCATTCGGAAGGTCAAGGGATTATGCCGATTTGAAGCTGCTTTCCATTTTGCCTTTGTGTGCGAGGGGGGAGGTCTCTCTCTCTCTCTCTCTCTTTCTTTTCATTCGTGGCTAATTGCAAACAGAAAGAGAAAGCAATAGCTTTTATGAAGTGGGTTTTTTGGTCTGGGAGGGATATTCAGATGAGAGTGGCGCTATTAAAATCTTTTGAGAAAGTTGGTTTTTGGTTGGTGTTCGTTCCAGTGGAGTTAAATTTAGTTGTAGGGAATTTGTTTAGCTTGCAGGCCGATTTATATAATGAACATAGGATCATTAATCCTTCAGTTACACTTAATAAGCTATATGAGATAGCAACTGCCACTAAAAAGTCGCTTCTATTGCGTACATCAAATCCAGTTACAGACCATGTATCAATTCGGCGGTATAAGTACTGAAGTATTAGTTTCTTAATGTTTACCACATATAACAAATCTCTATCGATTTTTCAAGTAAAATACATTGAGTTGACAAAGGCAGTATAGATCAACTTATTTCCTGAAATTTGAAAAAAGAAATTTCTTGATTTTGAATTGTTTAAAAATTGGTGTTTGTATAGGTCAAGTGGAATGCAGTAAATTTTCTTTCGTTTCAATAACGATTCCGTGCAAAATAAACTTATCAGAAAATATATCGAAATGCGAAATTAAATCGAGATTATGGCAATAGGTCTCAACTATGACGATTTAGAGGCTTAACCGAAATACATTTTAAAAATATTTTAAAATGAGATCATTTCATTATAGAAGTCGTTTCATATTCTTTTAGGGAAACGTTAAAATATTTAATACTTAAAATAAGTTTTACAATTACAAGGAATTGAGTTGAGTGGTTATTGATTCTATAAGAAGGAACATATTTCGATTCAATGAAAACGTCAACAATTACTGCATTGATTTAATTCAAACTAAATATTCCGCAAAAAGAATTTAAATCCATTTAAAAACCATTTAATTCTGCATTTCGAATATGAATTTACACCCTCCTCTAACACCATATCAACCGTAATGACCTAAATCTCGCGTCATCCACTCAGAATAGAAGGGCACATTAAATATCGTCTGCAAACTGACAAATGAAGCACATGCTCCACGCAGAATCGGACAGCGGAAGTGGCAACTGGCGCACACCGGAACTTCCGGTTCCAGAGTCAAGCGATAAGCGCGCGACAAAAGCTCACAACACCAAAACAAACAGCCAAATGATCCATCCTCATGTTTCAAACGAATTCATTTTCGCTTATTCTAAGATAATGCAGCGCGTTGGGTAATTAAAATCCCATTTCTCCTGCCATCCATTACTTTATGGCACAAAATGGCGCGTCAGACAGCGCGGAAACGACCCAAGTTTCAGTTTGGAATTCATCTTATATAGATGTTCGTGGATTTAGAATACTTATATGTTAGTTCTGCTTTGTATTCGAGATTTTTCTTTAGTCACCAGTCACTATTTTTGAAATGTTAGACAGGTATGTTCTTCGCCGATCACTCTTCTTGATGGTTAGTCAGAATTATGAATCTGCTCTTATCTCGACGCTATGGCTACTTATTAGCAATTAATAACTCCATCATAAAGCCTTTTATGTGATAGTGTTGCTTCTCTTTTGAAAGAACACGAAACGCACATAATATTTATAAGCATAACCTTAAATTCGAAACACTCAAAGAGATAATGTTCTTGCCCATGTACACAAATTATTCAGCAGCAGCAAGGGCAATATGTCAAAACTAGACTACGTGAAGCAACATATTCTGATATTTTTCTCAACAATCCAGTTAGCATGCAACCTTGTCATTACATCTTATTAGACTTGCAGTGTAAAATCTTGCAGGGACACCCCCTCCCTCTCCCCCCATGCCCGAGAAATTTAAAAGGTTTGAGGAAAAGACTTACGATGGCATTCTTCCGAAAAGGTTGATTTTAGACTGACGAAGAAGTGTAAACCTTCTTTAAAGGTTAGACATAAAAGCATTACGAATGACTAATAACTGTGAACTAAGACTCATTTTCCAAGTTTTTCAAAAAGTTGCATCCTTGTCATCTGAACCTTGTGTGCTTTTCCTTCAGGAAGTTTAAACAAGATGTTGAAACGGTTTGCGGACAAAGATGAGTTGTGTACAGTCAGTAAGTTAAAGTATCATTTTCTATACTTAACTTCAACTTAACTAGACATCACTTAGACGGTAGATCGTGACAGTGCTCATAGGTATTTAATCCATTTTGGCGGAGTGAAGACATAATTCTCGCCAAACCTTATAGCCTTTTGTTCTCTACAGGGTTGTGGTTTGGCGAACATTATGCTTTCACTCCGCCAAAATGGATTAAATACCTATGAGCACTGTGACGATCTATCGTCTAAGTGATGTCAAGTTAAGTTGAAGTTTAGTATACCATTATCTAATTTCGAGAGACCCCCTTAAGGCAGCTATGTCCACGTCACATCCGCTGCATACGATGGTACTCCATACTTAAACATTCCGTACACGTGTGTCCGTTCATTTTAAGCGAGCAAGAGGAGACAGGACAATGAAACCGATTCCACAAAACTTCTTGTTCCTCATCAGAGATAGAGAGGGTATTAAGACATATTTTTTTTGTTATTGTTCTGACTGTCGAAGGTCGATTGTTATTGTTTTCAAGGTACAGCGGAGGGGTTGTTTCGAAACTATGCATCACCTATACAAGAGTGTTGTGAAACGAAATATCTATCCTTCTGGAGAGTACCTGCTGAGTTGTAGGAGTTAGATATCAGGATATAAGGAACAAAACTAAAAAAGCTGTATAAAAAGTACACCCTTAAAGTTTCAAAGAGGTCAGTTGTATTTTTAAGGGCAACAATGGCAATTTATATTACTTTCCTTTGTATCTATTTCCTGCATCATCTCAACATGTGTCTAATAATTTCGGATTTGTGTTATAGTATCAAAGAAGATTGAAATTCAGAGAAGGTTGAAGTTTCATTCGCTGCTAAAGAAAAATTTAATTATACTTTTTGATTCTGAAAAATAGAACTTCCACTTTGAATGACCATAGAATATTATAAAATCTGTACCTCAGAGATAAAATACATTATCTACATTTTGTCTACTTTTACGGGAGAACTGATGAAGTTTCAGAACTGAAATTTCTATCTTTTAAATATGAATGTCTTTGTTGTGAAGCCTTGTATGAGATGTTTTATGCCACAAGAAAGAACTCGAAACAACCGAACAAAAGAAGTAGTCCGAGAGGCGACTGCAATTTTTGGACCTCATCGAACATCATTCTGAATTTTTTATAGAAATAGGAGAAAAGTGAGTAGATTACGAATCCACTGGTCTGCCGTGGCAAAAATGACCGAAACTGATCAAAAATCGACTTGAAATGAGTTGAACTAATATCCGATAGCCAAATAAGTCATAACTTGCCAAAAAGAGAACAACTTTTTCACCTGGCAACCCACTGCATTTTGATTTTCATTAAGAAAAAGCGCAAACTATTTCTGATCTCTGGCTCCAAAAACTAGTATCTTTTAAAAGTAAGCCAAATTGGAGACATTAGTTGCTTTATCAGTGACGTAATGTTTATTGCCAACTTGGCTCCCTTTTAATAGATGCAAGTAGACTGTCGCCAGATATCTGAATAGTCTGCAACTTTCTTAATTGAAAATTAAAGAGTGAGGGTTACCAAATAAAATTAATGCTCATTATTTGGCAAGTTATGGCGCATTTGGCAATTGGATTTAGTTCAACTTATTAAAAGTCGATTTTTGACCAGTTTCGGCCATTTTTGCCACGGCAGACGAGTGGATTCGTAATCTACTAACTTTTCACTAATTTCTATAAAAAAAATTCAGAATGATATTCGATGGGGTCCAGAAATTGCAGTCGCCTCTCAGTCTAAAGGTATCGTTTAGAAATTAATTCACAGCCAAGGAAAGCATTTAATGAACCAGTTTACAATGCCTATTGTCGACTTAATTTTAACGACGTATTTAAAATGAAGATTACAATGGGATGAGGGTTTTTTTTTTACTAGAAAATAAGAAGAGTAATGTAGTCACTCACCAGTCGCCTCTTGGGTTTAATGAGCGGTCTGTTCTGACCGTTCATTTTGTGGTAGAGTCCGCAGGCATTGCAAAGGTAGTGTCCCGTGCCATCCCTGCGCCACAACGGCGTCGAGGTGGCCCCGCAGTTCACGCACTCACGACCCTCTAAAAAAAAAACACAACACACTCAGTAAGCAACACCCTCTTGGGATAAAAAACACAACACACTCAGTAAGCAACACCCTCTTGGGATAAAAACACAACACACTCAGTAAGCAATACCCTCTTGGGATAAAAACACACACGTATCAGTGACAGGCTATCTGGAAAAAAGTAATACACTTACCAATAAACTAGAGGTCGGAAATATTGATCAAAATAAATATCGATACTATATCGTTGCAAAGAAAAAAAATATCGATATATCGATACATGATTTTTTATTTGATTTTCAATTTTACCAGAAACAAAGTTTTTCGGGGCAAATTTCTGCTTTTCATGATTGCTTCTACTTTTTTCAACTGAAATTGATCTATTACAAAAAAACAAAAACAAAAAAAGTTATATTTTCGCTTAATTGGTGCAGTGATTTTAAGAAAAATTTAGATAATTTTCAATAGCTTTTAAGTGCATGGAAAATATTGAATATTGGTACCATTTTAACTGTCTCTCAGCCAAGTACAAACTTTAGTTTTGAAGTTTTTGAAAAGGGAATAAAGAAAATAAAAAAAAACACATGGAACTTCAAAACAATCATCAAAAAACTAAAAATGTTTGAAAATATCGATATATCGGTGACTTTTATCGATACTTTTAATATTGATATTTTTTTAGAAATATCGATAAAAATATCGTCGTATCGATATATCGCCGATTTCTACAATAAACCGTACAAAAATAACAACATACTTAGTAATTAAAGCTCTAGAAATGACAACACAAATAAGCAATAAACCCTTTGAAAAAATAATTAATGTCTAACCAACTATGAAGAAACATATTAAATACAAGTTAGGCATATAAGTGGGGTTTTTTTCTCTCCAGAAAATTCTAAAATTCAAAGTGTAAATGTTTGATCCATTTGCAAAATCACAACTTGCATGATAATTAACCCTCTATAGTATTTCGTATCTCATTTTATGTGTTTTGTTTTAGGGTTAATTATTAATAAAAACATAACAAACATAATAAGTAACACGACTTTTCTGATCTCTATATTTCATTTAAAATAAATGTCTTTTTGTTATTACAATGATTTGCATACATTCATGGAAAACTTTTTCACATTTCTTAGAAGCAATTTTTTCTATAAATATCTTTTACGAACTTTAGAAAGAATTAATTTCTTTAATACCATGAAATACAAAACATATAAATATCAGTTTAAATAACTTACTAGAGTTTTAAAATAAAATGTTCTGCATTTTAATGGCATCGAAGTTTTTGTTTCGTTTTATTGTCATTTGTTTCTCTAAGATTAAATTTACTCTGTGATGATTCCGTTTCATACCATTAGGCAATTTTTATTTTCACTATACTAAACTTCAACTTAACTAGACATCACTTAAACTGTAGATCGTCACAGTGCTCATAGGTATTTAATCCATTTTAGTGGGCCTGAAAGCATAATGTTCGCCAAACCACAACCCTATAGAGAACAAAAGGCTATAAGGTTTGGCGAGAATTATGTCTTCACTCAGCTAAATTGGATTAAATACCTATGAGCACTGTGACGATCTACCGTCTAAGTGATGTCTAGTTAAGTTGAAGTTTAGTATATACCAAGACAATCTTTGTAAATTTTTAATATGTTTTATTTTTCTAACACTATAAGTCTACACCAGAAATGTTTTTTTTTCACTTTTTGCAATGCACTGTCATGTTTTGGCACGAAGTTGTTATGCCAGCACGTTGAATTTATTATTTTCATTTCTAGACTATTTTATTGCTAACTAACACGATTTTGTGAATTTGTATTAATATTATATATTTTTAATAATTGTAATATTGAAAAGTTTTAGATAAAATAATATACCCTGAATTTAATTTAACTACCTTATGTCTTGCAAGGCCATGCCGTATCCAGTAGGAAGATAATTTTAAGATTTAATGTTAACACTTAAACATTTACTACGTTCATTTAAATTACGATAATCCAAAATGCCCATTAAAATCAATCACCTCTAAATATGAGCAGGTTAGAGAATAATCCTTTTTAATTGAATAAAATAAGGTTTATAAAGATTTTGAAAAAATTATAATTAACACTAAGTTACAAAATAATCATCATTCTTCAAATATCATGCAATATTTCTGTTTTCACAATTCACACGTCTAAATGAAATGAAAACAAAATCATGCACTAAGTATTGAAATATGCACATTCAAAATAATAAATTATTTGTAAAAAAACTCTTGACTTTTTCTTAAAAAAAAACTTCAATCCAATAGGGAGTTCTAATCACGACACATCACCAAAATAGAACAAAGAAAAGGTTAGATAGAAATAGATTAAGGAAAAATAAGAAAAGAAAAGATGCAGGTAGTATTTGATGAACTTTCAAGTTCATTTAACAAAGATACAACTAATTAAAAACTACTTTAATGAAACTATTTACAAAAACTCATATAAGCATGCAATCAGCATTAAAAGTAGGAAAAAAATAAATCCAAATCCTGTAATGTATGTTCGAGGGAATATAAAGTTATTTTTCGTTAAGAAACTCTTATTATGCTTTAAAAATTATCCGAAATTTTCAATTTATGGGAAATAAAATTTTTAAGAGTAGGAGCAAATGAAATGTTAATATTACATAAAATACTATTAATTAAAATAAATTTTCATTACTAAACATATGAGGGAGTAATCCTTAATTTGATTTTAATTAGCTTTGCAAACAGAGAAAGAGACAAGCGATCAATGCGAGTATTAATCGTCAAGCTTACAGTCAACCAACAAGGGTATACAAAAGGGATGGAACTTTTGAAACAATTAAAATTGATGAACGTTTAAAAGAATACGATGTAATAATCATAAACATGCTCAGAAAAAAAAATCAGATTTTTCTAAATAAAATAACAAATAGTTCATTTTTTATCAACAGATGGCACTGCTGGCATCAGTGAGCACTGAGCAATATTATTCAAGTGCATTGCGGGACGATTGTTATTTAAGATTGTGATTTAAAGCGCTATTTGTTATTAAAAAACAAACTATTTTTTTCTTTTTTTTTTAATTTGGAAAGGGAAAAAAAAAAATTATTTCTAAGTATTTCTGAAAAAACCAGCATTTTCCTACTTTAAATTTTCAAGAATTATCGATATCGCAAAAGTACTTTTACTTTAGGATCATCCTGTATTTTATGGCTGTATGTTAGCACACGTTAAAAGAAAGGGGCTACAAGCAGGGAATATAGTCTGCTGCATAAAAAGAGAGACAGGAAAGAAAGAGACAGATACAGAAGTCTTACCACAAGGGTTAGAATAGTGAGTGTCGGTATCAGAACTCCACAACACTATCCCGTTGTTAGTCAAAGTTCTGCTATAGCCAGACCATAGATTCTTGTCATCTGTAAAAGGGAAGAGGATGGGTCAAATCTCAGAATGAAAGTATTTTTGTTCAAGACCTTTTACAGGACAAGAGCCAGTGGTCAGTGGCTATGCTTGACCACTGAATCGAATTCTGTTTGGGGTGTCCAATGCGTATTGATTTTCAGATAGTATTTCAATTTTAAAACTGGTAGCTTCGCAAACCAATTTTTTGGAATTAAAATTTATACCATACATGGTTCTTAAGTCCTAATGTGGATCAAGATTGAGGTTTTCAGTTTTAGCAAAGTATGGTTTTGTTCATACGTTGATATTCTTTTACAGTTTTATAGTGAGATGATAGATGTCAATTTATCTCATGGTTTGAATAAGAAACAACAAATATTTACATAAAGATAAAATTAAAAAAAAAAAAAAAATCGTTAAAAGAAGTAAGGATTTTGTGGTGTTGCAAAACATCTTTTCAAAAATGACCAATAGCTATTTATTATTTTTATAAATTTCTTTGCGTAAAAGAAACCAGATTTTTACTTTTTTGGTATCTCTAACATAAAATACTCCCAAAAACTTTTGGAATAAAATAAAGAGTCCTACAAGAGTCGAAGTTGAATAAAATACCGATATAAACAAGTACAAAAGAAAATTATTCTAAAACATATTCGCAAGGATGGTTACGGTTACAACCCTCAAGAACAAAAGGTTAGGCGCATGGGACCATTACTCCTACCCTGTTTTTATAGAACGATATCAGATGAACGAAGAAATTCTATTTATATAATCCCATAATTTCCCGAAATTCAATTCTCCAAATCGAACGAATCCGCTCCCCCCACTCGAGCTACTGTATGAACCTCATAAAAAAAAAAAAAATGGCGGAAGAATCTGCATTATGGAACGGAAATAAAAAAATACAAGAATCGAATCATAATAGAATACGAAAAGAATGCTCAAGAAGAATATACTTTTGTTTGTTCTGAACTTCCAAGAGAAAATAAGCATCAAACCGACAAAAGCCATTTTCCCCCCAAAAAAAAACGCCAACAAGAAAATAATTTCATTTTCCAGCGAAATGCGACATTGTAAATTAATATTTTATGTAAACGAAGACAGTGATATCCATCTGCAGATCTTGGATACGCTGCTGCACTAAAGAGAAACGATTTTGTTCTCGACTTAGCGCTTCGGACCGATAAGAGAGCTGGAGTCGGCAGTTGCAGGCAACTCAATCTGATCGGCTTGTCGATTGAAATTCGGGCATCCCCTGTTGGCCAAGCGAAACAAATTCGGGATTTCGTCTACCTATCATCGCTCTCATCAATGTTGTCAGATTGATATTGAAATTGTTTTATATCGTCCTACAATCGCCTTCCCCGGGATTTCCTAGAACATGCCTCTGTTTCGACAAAATGGCGCTGGAAGTGCGATGTTGCTCAACCATAACTGTGATTGCGAGGATAGGAATGGTTTGATTGCTTTCCCGAAATTAATTTGAAATCCCTTTTTTTTTGGATGCTCAACATTGTTGATAAAGAATTCGAATTTCTTTCAATTTTCTTAGAGCTTTTAAATAACTCCCGACTGCTCACCAATACTTGTGTTGTTGTTTTTTCAAGAAAGTATTTCAAGAAGGAAATTTTGTTAAATACTTTAGATACACAAAGAAGTGTGGACATGTGTAATTAATAAGTTAGTCACTTGAAAGTATTTTAATTATTAACAGTCCAAGTTCATAACGGGCCGACCAAACGGTATATAGTGGTTAGCGTGCTAGCTTCTAGACTGTAAGGTTGCGGGTTCCGAGTCCCGTATTAGGCATGGGTGTTTGTAAATGTATGTTGGCTTGTCTAATGACGAATGTTTCGGCGCATTATAGCCCTCGTGTTGCTGACGGCGCCAGATAATCTGAAAACAACAACCAAGTTCATAACGAAATAAAGAAATTCAACTCCAACATCACATATTACATTTTAGAAACTAATTGGATTTTGTTTCTTAAAAATATCAACTAACTTGGTATTCTTGTCTTATATCACCACCACTTAGCAATAAATAATTAAAAATTTCATCACAGTGTCTATAATAAATTTGCCTCTATTAATATCAAGATAATTGAAGTTTTGATTGTTTTTTTTTATGGAATGCAATTTATAAACTTCAAACTATAGATCGCCATCACGATGTGTTTCTTTTAACTTCCACTGGCTTCTTAAACCAATATTCGATTTCATCAACAACATTGTCAGAGAGTCAATCTTCCTCCAATCGCAATCACTGCAGTGCCATCAACTGAAACGTGTATCTGATCAAGAATTTCTAGTAGATAAAATTTAAAAACCGTTTGATACGTGTCCAAATGAAAGAAAATAGCAGCGGAGGTAATCTAATGTCGCCATAAAAAACTTGCGCTGAACAAATCCTTGTATCTCGATAGATCTAGTCTGTTATAGAAGATTCTACGCGTCATACACAGAAAATGGCTTCTTAAGAGTACCTGAAGAGTTCGAGATAGACCTATTTCTTCCTTATCAGTGGTTGATCCCATCGGTTTTTCATCCCAAGCATAAACATAAAAGATAGCCTATCGCTAATGAAATCTGTTCTTCAAATATCATTGGAGGAAATTTTTTGAAGATAATTTCATATGACGACGTGTGCTCGGTTAAGACGTTGAGCTTCTTTTTTTTTTTGAAAAGCCGCACATTTTCATCTGCTGTTAATAGAATAGGGCTGAGTCAATACTTCAAAATGGAAAATTCAAGCCTGTACATTTTAGAGACATGAGTTATAAGAAGATTACAGAACCACATTGCCACGTGCCTCGGAAAGGTACGGTTTTGAAGCTTATAAGAGACGTGAGGTTACATAAGGCTTTAATTTTGATTTGCAGCCGGTTTTCTTCAAGGATGTTCTCAATTATCTTCGCATTCTGTACACAAAAGATGTATAAACTGTATTTACATCGAGTAAGAAAAATACTTTTTGTCTAGACTAGCAATCATGATTTGAGTTTGCCTATCACTTCAAAACATTAAAAACGCATTTATATCTTCATGTACCGAAACAAGAAGAAGGCATTGAGATAGTTTTTTTTATTCTAATTTCAGTATTTTTTAAGTAATTAGTGGCAACAATCCTTACAGTGTTTCTTTTCAGCTAATTTAAAGGACGCAAGTTTATAAGCAGTACTTTGGCAGGTACTGTGTTCTTGAAATCATTGCATTATGTCAACAAGGACTAGAGCAATCAATCTTTTATAAAAAGATCATTCCCTGAGTAACAGTCAAGCATTTATTGTTGTAGTAGCTAAGGGAAGCATTGCTTTTCTCTCTACAAAAAAAAAAATTCCAGTTCTTTATGAATTTAAAAAAAGGTCATAAAATCCTGAGGCGAACCAGGGTTGATGGAAAATAAGAATCATAGCAACAGTAAAAAGTGAAAGATGCAGTCCTCCAGAAGGGGGGAAAAAAAAAGTTAAAAGATCCTCGACTTTATTTTCTCCAATGTGGAACTCTTTGCAGAAACCATTTCTGCTAGCGAAATATAGATAGAATATTATCTTTTATAAAACCTTACTTTATTTCGGGGAGAGAATTGCATGAGGAGTCGCCTCTGCAAACAAGAAAGGATGTTTCTTTCTCTTGCAAGCGTGTTGGGGAATTTGCGAAAAGCCGGGAGCGATATACCGTTTCTATTTTTCGTGTGAGTATTACGGCGGGACTGAAAGTGCGGTTTCTGAAATGAGCATTTATTTCTGCTACACCCAACATTCTTTCCTACAGCCTTCCCTTTGGCGGGAAAAAAAATATATATATACCCAAAATGATTTCTAAGTACGCGCTGTGAAACGCAAATGCTTTTTATATGGACCTGGAATGGGATATGAAAGTTTTTGTTCGAAAGATTGGATTATTAATAATAATAAAAAAAAAAAGAAGCTGAAGTCTAGAATTGGGTATGAATAGACTTCATTTCCTAATATCGGTTTTGAATCGTATTTTTTGGGGGGAAAAGCACGCCGCGAGTCTGTGAATTGAAGAAATGTTTATTTACTTTTAGAAAGAAAAAGAAGCTTAATTTATTGTTATGTTTGTGTGATGCACGTGACATAATAGTACTTTGTGCCTCCATAAGGGTTATTTAGTTTCCAACCTTCTAGTGGTTTTTTCAAAAAAATTAATTGATAAAATAAGTGTATTGGAGATTTTAATCACCGATATCAGGAAATATTAATTTCCTGCTCTTTCATACAGCACTTTTCTATGCTTTTTTGTTGTTGTTGTTGACAGGTTGAGTTGAAATATACTAAAAGTTCAATGTCCTATTTTGAATTATTGATTCCGATAGAAGAGTTTGACGAATTCAGTTCAGATAAGATATTTTTTTTGCTTTTTCGTTAGATTTCTTCAGTGTTTTGGATTATTTTATGGATCAGCAATAAATAATACTAGTCTTTGTAGGTTCATTTGTTAAAACATAAAATAACAATAAACAGTACAAGAAATCAGTTATAATTTGCATAAATAAAAAAACATCTCAGAAATTTCAAATAAGCAAAATTATATGAAAGCATGCAGTTAATTATTTTGTAGTGGAAATTTTGAGTTTTCAGGGAAATTTAATAAGAAATGAAGTTAGATGAGGGCATTTTTTTTTAAAAAGTATATAACAAATAACCGTACGAAACATGTTAAAACAAATACACCATGGAAAGAAAAGAAAAGGAGAATAATTATTATAATCATATCGACATTGATTATTTTTTTTCCCTTGATAATCTTAGTGGCCTATCGTAATTTAGAAAAGCTGTCATAATGGCAATATAGAACCGTTGCATTTGTCAAGGAGTTTTTTTACAAGTAGGTAAATATTACAATAAAATTTCCTGAGCAAATTATTTAGGTTAAGGGGTTTCAATCTAAATGCCACGAAAGGCGGTAAAATCAACATTAAAAATAAAATGTGGGCTATTTTAAAAAGTTAAAGCTCTGCATTTAAAAAAAAAAAAAATGGCCATTAGAATTTTCATAGGGATTTTTTTAAACTGTTAATCCGAAAACATTTTTTACTTGTCATCGAATGAGTCTTAGTTCTATCCGTACTGCATTTGAATTGACATTGCTGTTTCTAGCATAAATGGTATATCCCTATAGTGATATCCATACAGTTTGATTCTAATTTACCAACACGTTTTCAACAAATTCTTGTAGTTAAAAGAACTCTATATAAAGCGAATATATTTTTGCCAATATAGCTATATTATGTATAGAAGATACAATTGGAAAGACATGAGCTATTTGCCATTATGCCTATCATCATTTTGACGTCATCAAAAGACATAGACATTTTTTTTTTTTAACCATAAGCCAGATTTACCAACATACAAGTATAACAAAGCATTAATCACAGTGCAATCAAATACAAGCATAATAGAATAGATGCAAAAGTAAAAGATAGGGATAGGAATGGGAAGGAAGGGAGGAATGAGTTGTTAGTTGCTGGAAGAGGCGCAGATGGCGGTGGCGAATGCTGTTAGTGAGGTGCCGCTGCAATTCACGCTGGGGCTGGATTCGAACTGAGGCGTTGAGCGTAGGTTAGCCAAGGCAAGTGAGAAAATCTGAACTGGGAATCGAAACGGTACAGCAGTGAAGTTTTTCTGACAATTTGGAATCGCGAAATTCTTAGCGATATGCCAGCTGACGTGTACTGAGTTAGCAGTGAATAATGTCAAGCCTTAACGGAGCAGTTTCAAACTCTTTTTGAGCAAACACTGAGTAAATGTACTGCTGCATGAAATATACGGGAAAAATAGAGTTGTAACTTACAAACATACTAAACATTCCACAATAATCATACGTGATAAGGAAATACTTCCTGAAACTGAATTTAATTGTAAGACTTGCATAATCCACTCTCACCAATCAGGGTGAACTTAAAAAAATTAATGGTTGACATTATAATTGTAATCACAGTTCACAGCAAAATAAATTAGGATATGCTTTGACCCTATTATATCCTAGGACTTCTTTGCATTGTTGGCCAGTAACCAGTTTCCTCGTGGCAAAAATATCTACCTAACATATCAATGGCAAAAACCAAATCGACTCATTATATTATCAACTCTACTTATTCTCAATACTCAAAGTAGCCTGTTTCGCCTGATTAGCTGATCATTGTAAATATCTAACCCTTACTTTAAAACACTAGACAGTTCTATGGTGAGGAAAATACTTTTCTGCCATTTAACAGTAAATTTGATGGTTTTGGATAACTATATCTAATCCATTTGAATTAAAACCTCGACAAGGATTGTCACTTTTGCCTTTGACGTTCCCTCACTCAATGCTCCAGTACAAGCCATTCAAGAGACGATGACGACGACCTTACCAGCACTGGATCGTCCTTTATTCCTCGGCTTCCCTCCGCCCGACGACCCTCCCTGCATAGAGGATGAGGACGAAGACGACGTCTTGACCGTGGCCGACGCCCCACCCAGGTTAAAAGAACCATGGAATGGGTAACCGCCTGTCGTCCCCGAGTAGTCACCCGGTGGCTGGTGGTGGTAAGGGGAATAGTGATGGTGGTGGTGGGACGAGGGATTCTGGTGGTGGTGGTAGGAAAATGCCGTACTACCTTCTCGCGGTGGCTTCCCCGACGAGCAGTTGCCCATGTTCTTGATGTCTTCTGAAGAGGTGGGTACGACGCTGCCATACTCGCTGATGGTGGGGTGGCCACCAGTGGTCACCGTGTCGGGAGTGGCGTCTTTGGGTGGCGTAGGGGGAAAGCTGAAGAGGTGGGGACTAGAGTGCGGGGCCTGTGGAGGTGGCTTGCTGGTGCCGGTGAAAGGGGAGCACCAGGCGGATCCGTGGGCTGGGTGGGGTACCATGGGCTTGCCACCGTCCGAGATCCATGGGTGGAGAGGAGTGTGAAAATGCGGCCTGCACATCTGGCTGCTTGGCATGCGGGCTGTAAATGAGGGAATCAGTGGGTTAGATGACATTTCTTGTTTATAGTAACAATTTACTAAATAATATAATAACCATTTAACCTTCTTAAAGATGAACTAATCACTAACTGAAAGTCCCATCAAGCCAGTCTTTCATAAATTTAGATGATAAATTCATAGCAGAACTTTGAGTCGTTCAAAAATAAAATAATTATTCAGTGGAAAAGAAATCACCAAATAAATAATAAGAATAACTTGTTTTACAATATGGTTGATATGCATATATATATATGAAAATAATAATTTTCCTCCGGACCCTTAGCACCAAGTTAGTTGACCCCAACTGTAGTACATTCGCTAGCCAACTTCTGTAATAACTTCTTTAAGAGATATGTATATTACATCTTTCCACGGGGGAGACAAAATCAGCCAAATGTACAATGGGTTGGGTTCCACAAGTAACATATCCACACAACATATTAAAGCGACTTGTTTTCTGTCTAATATCCATCATTTCAAGGAAATGCCATTGAACAAAAATTCTAAATTTCAACTTCATACATAGTCTCTCATTCGACCCATTTACAGAATTGTTTTGGTGATTCTTTTTTTAATGAAACACACAGAAAGAGTGAAAGACGACAGAACATTCAAGTAAACTCTACTCTGGTCTCGGTAAACGTTTCGAGGCACAAGCATAAGCCACGTACTTAAAAACCTCAAGCGAGCCGAAAATTATAGGGTGCGATGGGGCGGCATTGCACATCATTTCCCTTAAAGAGGTTCTTGTTAGCGAACCGAACACGTAACCAAGCGAGAACTGCCATTTGTTATTGGGGTTTCATACCTTTGTTTGGCTGTGAGAGCATAATCCGAGATTACAAAGAAGCTTGCCGCCAAAACAACAGCTTCATAAAACTAGCGTAGGACGAAAGCTCAGAAGAGGTGCATAATTTTAAAGAGGTGGGTTATTATTATTATTATTTTCATGAAGTGCTTTTGGCTTAAAAATATGGAGTGGTTTCTTGAAGATAGGGCACGCTTGGCTAATATTTTTTTTTTCCTCTTAACAACCTGAGGTTGTTAGGCATCGTTAGAAATGTAATAAGTCATGGTCA
Organism: Linyphia triangularis; assembly: GCA_963978545.1. Classification (NCBI taxonomy): domain Eukaryota; kingdom Metazoa; phylum Arthropoda; class Arachnida; order Araneae; family Linyphiidae; genus Linyphia; species Linyphia triangularis. The sequence continues at coordinate 101,792,253 of OZ021724.1, read as the reverse complement.
CGTGTGTTTGTCGTTATATTTGCAATTTAAGGTGATTGCGAGAAAAATGGCGGGAACGGACTTGGCAATAACTGCAGAACTAGATGACTGAAATGCGGTTAGGAAAAGTAATACATCATCCACATTCATTAAAAAAAAAAAAAAAAAAAATTACTCGACGGCATATGATGTGTTAAAAAGTCGTAGTCTCGTGCGTTTGTCTTTATATTTGATATTTAAGGTGTTTGGCGATAAGAATGGCGAGAGTGGACAACTAAGAATTTGGTGACTGAAATGCAATAGAGAAAAGTAAAACATCATCAAAACTCTTAAAAATATTTGACTCATTGAGATATGATCGATTAAGAACATATATTAATGTATTTACCGAATTGGATTATTAAAATATAATTATCAATCATGATAAGAGATTTAATGAGTTTGGATAATCTAATGTACACTTATATTTAAAGTAATATCGAATTTGATGTCATGAATAATGCAATATGATTATCAATAAATAATCGAATATGACAACTAATATGGTATTCTTCATAATTACTTTTAATCAGTTATGCTCATTGACATTTACTTGAGTTATTTCATTATGGATGATTTTTTTTTTATATAAATATATAATTAAATTTTTCAAAGACAAAATTGCCTCAAATTAGATATTTTTTTTTTTTTTTTTTTTTTTTTAAATAACATCTAAATCTGATAATAATATATTTTAACACTCTTAAAGCATTCACAAGTTATACCCATAAATCAACTTTTTAATCAGATACATAACAAATAAAAATATTCAGAAGCGTAGCCTGGGATTTTTTTCGGGAGGGGATATAAAATTATTACTCAACAAGTCATTACAATAAATTTTGTTATTAATGACGAATATATTAAATTACAGGTATTTTTTCTATGCATGTTTAAAAATTTCAAAACAATTTAAATGAATTTACTATTTTAAACAAAAAAAAAAAACCTTTGGTTTTTGAGTTCTAATAGCAAACAACAATATTTCGGGAGGAGATATATCCCCATATCCCTCCCCCTCGCTACGAGGCCAGAAAATATTATTATTTGATTCAATTAGTTATTGGATGTATCACCTCAATCGAATCCATTCCAAAAGGTTCTGTATTATAAAAATTTAAAAACCAAGGAGTTTCTCAAGAAATATTTGCATACATAAGCGTATCATAAATTGTTACACGAACCATATAGTATTATACAAGCCCGCAAATTGTACAAAATACCCTCACAAATCTTGCAGAATATGTTATGTGTATGTGTAAGCAAGTGTCGAAAACGCACTTAAATTTATTACACGAATGACACATATGCATATCGAGCAATATTTACTGCTATTATTTCTGTAGGATATATTTTATAGGCACTAATGTCAAAAAGAACATCGAAAATTCATAATGAAATATCACATAATTATATCGAAGAACGTTTGAAATCTAAACAACTTCATCCATAGAATACTTCTATATGAAAGCAATTTTTGCCAGAATTATTTAAATTTTATAATTAAAAGTGAAATTATCACATCAAAGATTCGAGTTCCATTTACTCATTCTGTGGAATATATTATGTATACGCAAGTGGGTCTTAAAAAACACTTGAAATTCATAACGCAAGTGCCACATATTCACATCGAAATACCATCCGAATTTCACCACCTTATCTGTAGAAAGTTTTAAATGCGCGCAAGTATCGCTCAGAAAGTTACCGCAAGTGTCGCATATTCACATCGAAGAACATTTGAATTCCACCGATTCATTCCACTGAACGCAGCTTCCGCGACTTCAGTAGAAGCAGTTGAAACTTTTTCTTTTGTTGCGTTCTTCGTTCTGTTTGCACAGCGGTGACAAATGCCAGTTTAACGTGTGGGAAAGGAAAATAGTGATGTCGTTTAAGGATAGACAGACTCTCTTGTTTCAATCATTCCAGCTATGTAACTCCGATTCCCTTTTTTTCAGGAAACCAGTGAATTAGTTCACTTTCTTGTGAAGGCCCTTTTTTTTCTTCTTCTCTCATCTACCCAATCCTTTCTTTGAAGTACGAATCGTTGAACTCTTTCCAGCTCTTCTAAGAGATGGTGGGATATCTATCTCAAAGTATACTTTTCTTCGAAAGGAATGTTTTCCAAGAAGTCAAATGCCAGCAAAGATTTTAAAAGAGAGTATATAAAACTTTCTTATGCAAGGCTTTATAACGAGAAAATTTCATTTTCAAAAGAGTAGCGATGCCATCAAAAGAACAGCAGTTTTTTAAGTTTGATCAGGTCTCCTATAAAATTAAAGATAGTGGACATAGTTTTCCTTGCTTCTGTTGGTCACAAAAATGAGTTAATTTTGCTTTATTAACTAATGTCAAGAACAGTTGTAGTGTAAGGTTTAGCACTCATTTTTTTTAATAGCACTCATTCAAAGGAGATCTTCAAACTGTCCCTGCTTCATAGGAACATCAGTTTTTTAAGTTTGATCAGGTCTCCTATAAAAAAAAAATGGAAATAGTTTTTTTTTCTTTCTGTTGGACACATAAATGAGTTAATTTAGCTTTGTTAATTAATGTCAAGAACAGTTGTCGTGTAAGGTATAGCACTCATTTATTTTAATAGCACTCATTTAAAGGAGATCTTCAAACTGTCCCTGCTTCATAGGAACATCAGTTTTTTAAGTTTGATCAGGTCTCCTATAAAAAAAAAAATGGAAATAGTTTTTTTTCTTTCTGTTGGACACATAAATGAGTTAATTTAGCTTTGTTAATTAATGTCAAGAACAGTTGTCGTGTAAGGTATAGCACTCATTTTTTTTAATAGCACTCATTTAAAGGAGATCTTCAAACTGTCCCTGCTTCTTAGGAACATCAGTTTTTTAAGTTTGATCAGGTCTCCTATAAAAAAAAAAATGGAAATAGTTTTTTTTTCTTTCTGTTGGACACATAAATGAGTTAATTTAGCTTTGTTAATTAATGTCAAGAACAGTTGTCGTGTAAGGTTTAGCACTATCCAAAGTCTAAAACTGAATCTGTGTTCATTCAAAAGGAATCATTAGTATGCCCCTGCTTCATTTTTTTTAACCCTAATGTCTGACAAAGTTTTGTTTAAAAATATATATTTTTTTTACTAGGCATACCAATAATAATAACAACTATTTAATAAAATGTGAAGATAAAAAGAATGGATATTTTTATTTAAATTAAAATTTTTTTTATAAGCTATCTTATAAAAACTTTGAAGAAATAAATAACTAAAAAATACCAGGTTATTTCCCATTCAAAATTTGTTACTGAGGTTTTATTAATGTGATTATACCCAGTAAAAAAATCGTATATTTTAAAATAATACATCGGCAGGTATCAGGCTTCAAAAAATGAAGCTTAGGCCTATGAAGCAGGGACAGTTTGAAGATCTCCTTTTAATAAACGCAGACTCAGTATTCTAATGTCGATAGTGCTAAACCTTAAGCGACAACTGTTCTTGATATTAGTTAACAAAGCAAAATGAATCCATTTATGTGACCAACAGAAGCAAAGAAAACTATGTCCACTATCTCTAATTTTATAGGAGACCTGATCAAACTTAAAAAAACTGCTGTTCTTTTGATGCCATCGCAACCCTTTTGAAAATGAATATTTTCGCGTTATGAAGGCTTCTAAAAGAAAGTTTTGTATATTCTCTCTTAAAATCTTTGCTGACATTCGATTATTTAGAAAAAATTTCCTTTGCCTTACCAAGAAATGTATGCTTTGAGATCCCACCATCTCCCACAAAAGCTGGAAAGAAATCAACGATTTGATTGTAGGGTGTTATCACAAAACAGGAACCTTAATTAAATTCTCGGGTTTATACAGGTTTTGGGATAATTTCATTATAAAAAGTTCCGTTACATTAACATACATTTTTTTTTTTACAAATGTTAAGTTTACTCTATATTTCATTTAAAGAATATTTAAAATTAAATTTTAGAGGATCAGCTACTCGAATGTTCATTGAACGAAAATTAGCCTACAAGACAAAAATTAGCCTTCCATATTTCCAGTATTACTAAGTCAAGAGAATCATTTTCATATACATGACTAAAGCAGAAAGTTTAACGTCTAAATGGCGTCTATCTTGGATAGTGGAACAACAATGGGTGACTTAACTATACATAATACACTCAGGTCATTGAACTCGATACAACTCACGAGTTTGAAAGAAGCTAAAAGCACAAAGTTGTACTGATGTCATTACAAACTAGTTTAATAAACACTGCCTTAAATATAATATAAACAGCAATGAATATAAACTAATTGTTCTGCTTATAAAGTAATTTCATACGAAATAATCATCTCAGAAAGTTAGTTTTTAACCGCACCAGTCATCACTCTTAAACAAAACAAAAAAAGTCATATCATAAACCATCCTCAAGAATTCTCACAAAGCAATTGAAAGCTAATATTGAAGATAAAAGAATAGAAAAATATGTGACTATGTACAATTCCCACCGGCATTCCCGCCAAAAAATACAACGCTCCAATTTCCAACCGAGACAGTGCGTGAGAAAGACAAACAGCCGCGAAAGGAAAGGACCGAAATGAAACAAAAGGAAAAATCACCTTCCGTTTTTACTGGAAATCTGCAGGAGCCACCATTAATAGGCACACACGCTCACGGACTGTGCATATTGAGAAGTCGTGACATCCCCTGCGACAGAATTGCATGAATGAAATTCGTCTTCCTTCAATCGCACACGAAGTTTGTCAGCTCAAGAAGATCCAGCGCTTGTTTGAGCACGATGAGCACCGGGGTGATGTGGTAGCACTCGATGCGTATTTACACAGCAACATAGTTTATCTGCGCGCCCACCGGAAATATTCGCCTGATTTCGTCAAGCTTTTTTTATTACGAAAAGTCATTCTTAAGCCTGATTTACACTCTGCCAGTGGTAAGAAGGCTAGCTGGATCACTATCACGCGTTGATTGGAATACAAGCTTTATACTTACATAGTGCTAGTAACTGGAACAATCCAGCTATTGAGTAAACATTACGCCACCAGACGGGATTGAGAGCACAGGTGATGGTAGTTGACGCGTTCACAAAGGAAAAAGGAAAGTTATAACTACTCTAGCTGCCAGTTACTAGTATGTCAGTGACAAACTGGTATCTCCAGTGACTGGCATGTAGCTTGTATATGGTGCTATTTCATCTAATGATTGCTGACCACAACTGGCACGTCGACTGGTAAAGTATAAAGCATCCTTTAAATTAGATGACGCCTGCTGCACTTGTAGCGTATAAATATTATATTTAGGCACATGTTTAAGGTAGTTACGTAACTCTGCAAACTGATAACGCTCGAAGAGGCTCGACATATGTTTACGAAACACTTTCGAGCAACTTTTTTACAAATTTCTATGATATAAAGATGGGTCTGTCTATGGGATCCATTATTCAGAATGAAGAATTATTTGAAGGGTCAAATGGTAACTTCTAACTGTCCAATATCAGCGTTAGAAAGCTTCCAAATTATTTAAGCTCCAGCTGTGCCACAACACTCAAATTTCGTTACTGTGTATTTTTTATATGATTTTTATATGATAATATTTGGTCCTTCATTTCTCCCCCCTTCCCCAGTGTTGATCATCGATATAGATAAACAACTGGATAGACAGCTCCATTGTCAATGCAAAGAGAAAAACGCTCCGGAGATTGCGAAGCTGGTGGGATGATTAACCAACCACAGTTCACTTTTATAGTTGGATGGAAATGCGAAAAACCTTGTAAAGTGTTAGAGTATATATTTTTTTGCACATTATTACTAATTAAGGTCTACTATTGACATTTCAGCTGTGTACAACCCAAAATTTTATTTTCAATCCTCGGCAATCCGTATTTTTTTTATCCCACCAATTGCATCTGGCAACGGCTTCATTTTCCCAGCTTTAAGCAGTCTATCCAGTTGTTTATCTATATCGATGGTGTTGATACGATATTTCGTACGTCACCACATGGAACATTGTGAACTGGAGAAGTCAGCAAAAATGGGAACAGTAATCAACACCTGTACTACACTTTGCAAAAGGGTAAATCATTTATTTTAAGGCTAATACAAGTACTTATTCCACTCTTGAAGTCTAGGATTGTGTCGAAAAATACAGGAGAAAGCTTGATTCGAAAAGAAACACACTATCAAAAGTTAAATTACACTACAAGGTTACGGTTGTTTCGTAGTCAACCATAGGGTACAATTTTCAACTAGAATGCATCCCTATTAAGTCCCATTAATAAAATACACTTGAGTCTCGTGAACAACGACATCATATTGTCTCGTGATACATTCTTCCTTTTTTTAAAATCCTCGTTCGCAATCTCTCGAATCACACCGGGCGAAAGAGATAATGGCTGCGCAATTTGTAAAACAGTCGGTCGAGTGTGTATTTTCATAATGATCCCGAAGCACGAAAACGGCAGGCACGATAAAGTGGAGTCTGGTGGCCACATCGAATCTAATTTAAACCAAGAGGACCATTAAAAAGCAAAGGCAACTCATAGCACTTTCTCCATTCAGCTCTGCTCGATTCTTATACCCTCAGTTGCAATTTCATCCGGTCGTTATCACAAGCAGTCCTCCCCCCCCCCCCCCTCCTCACATTTATTTTTCTTGATGCGTTTGTATGTTTGTTTTATGAACTGAGGGGTAGGTAACAACATAGAATTATGTAAAGTGGATTTAGTCACTGTTAGTAAGTATTTTACTAAATAATTTCTGGTGGCGATTTAGTTATACAGTATTTCTCTGTGTGGAATGAAGATGTCAAATGCCACGTATCATAAATCTTATGAGTGAGAAGAGAAAAAGGGATTTCTTTTTAAATCCTTTTTTTTTTTTTTTTTGTGAGGGTATATGTGGGTGGTTGTGTATGTCCATGGAGAGCGAATTCGCGGAGGCCTAATTAACTCTCTTGCCGTCATCCAATCGAGCTGAAATTTGGCAGATAGATTCGATGTCGGTGACAATGCATTCTAGCAAATTTTTGGGACTGTCACTAAAAGGTCACTTTAACGGAATACTAATAAACCAATTTGCCGTCATCCAATCGCGCTGAAATAGCATTTAACCAATCATTGAGGACACTCTTTTCCTGTTGCCAAAATTGTTTTAATACGTAAACAATAAAAATTGTTTTAATCAAAATATATTTGGAAGTGAGACGATAAACTCAAGTTCATTTTTAATGAATAAATTTTGAAAAGTAGTTTACCGCCTATTTTGCTGATAGGAGATGTTTTTAATATTTAAAATTAGATGCAAGCATCAAGCACAAGCTGACAACAGAAACAACGTTATGTTTTGATTATAAAAATTGGCAATGCATGTAAAGGATTTCTATTAAATATTTGTTTTTACAGATTATATTATTTAATATGGTTTTCCTGCGTAAATGGTATTGGTTCATGGGGATAACTCACATGAATTGAAGAAACTTATGATTTCAGTTAGAATTTTTTATTATATTGGAAATGGTAATAATTATTTTACGTTTCTACCAGAAAACAGACTTAATAATAATGATCCACATCAAACGAATAACAAAGAATTCCTGAAGAAATGTTGCACCCAAGAACATCATTATTTATAAGGAATATATTTGATTAAGAGTCATTTTGAAGTGTCGATATATTTAACATGTACACAAGCATCACGTCTACGTACGTCTCACGGTGCTTACAGTAACCTTTTTTTTTTTTTTTTTTTTTTTTTTTTTTTTTTTTTAAACTTTAATTCAGTTCATGTAACTAAGGATCTATCTGATGTCGTATTTTGCTGTACATGTACTTTTAAATGCTTTCCCCCCCCCCCTTTAATTTGTATTAATAATTTTTTATTTCAATTGCATGCAAATTAGTTTATTTTTACTTGCAAATATCTTAGAGTATAAGAATTGGAGATGGGATACGTTAATGGCATTGTCATCATCTCCTCATAAAAATTTCACAAATATTTACATTTTTAACTATCCGCTTTTTGTTAAGATGACCCTGCAACAAACACCAAGTCTAATTAAAGTTTTAAAGAATATTACATCAAATACAAAAAGAAGAAGAATTATTTACTGATGTTTATGCGTACATTTGCATAACTGTAATTTGATTTTTTTAGGTACAAGTACGGAAATTGGAAATTTTTCTAAATATTTTATCTTTCCAGAAGTCGGACGAATAGAAATGAGTAATAATATAGTCTCAGAAAACCAATATGAAATTACAATCTAATTATCTTGTAAACACTTAAAGCAACCACCATCAATGCATGCTCCGCAGTCATCATCAGTCGAATTTTTCAACATTGACGAGCTTTTGGATATTCCCTATAGTGTAATAGCACTCAGCACATTTCCCTTCATTTTATGAACAGTTTTCATTTAAACGTTATGAGAAATGGTAGCAAACTCACAATAACAAACAGTCGTACCTTGTGGATGCATCGTCAAACGACAATATTGACAACGTTTTCCAAACACAAACTTCCCCAGTTTTGTCTTATTCCACTGAATCAGTTAAATTTTTCAACGATGGCGAGCTCTTGTATTTCCCCTAGTGTAATAGTAGACATCCCTTCGTTTTTTATACAGGTTTCATTTTAAAAGTTAACAGAAATGGTATAGCAAACCTACAACAACAAACATTCGTACCTTGTGGATGCGTCGTCAAACGACAATATTGACAACGTTTTCCAAACACAAACTACCCCAGTTTTGTCTTATTCCACTGAATCAGTTAAATTTTTCAACGATGGCGAGCTCTTGTATTTCCCCTAGTGTAATAGTAGACATCCCTTCGTTTTTTATACAGGTTTCATTTTAAAAGTTAACAGAAATGGTATAGCAAACCTACAACAACAAACATTCGTACCTTGTGGATGCGTCGTCAAACGACAATATTGACAACGTTTTCCAAACACAAACTACCCCAGTTTTGTCTTATTCCACTGAATCAGTTAAATTTTTCAACGATGGCGAGCTCTTGTATTTCCCCTAGTGTAATAGTAGACATCCCTTCGTTTTTTATACAGGTTTCATTTTAAAAGTTAACAGAAATGGTATAGCAAACCTACAACAACAAACATTCGTACCTTGTGGATGCGTCGTCAAACGACAATATTGACACTGTTTGTCCAAACACAAACCATCCCAATTTTGTCCTACTCTACTAAAGCACCCCCCCCCCCGCTCCCCTTGTCAATAGAAGTAGTGTCAATAGGGTGTATCGTGACAGAGCAATAAATGAGTCCGCATAACTGTTTTAAAAGTTTTGCAAGGGGTCACCTAAAAAACCAACGGGCATTGACAGCGGTACTTAATGCCGCTGAGCGCAGACACACATCTAAGCGTGCGTGCACCGGTTCGGGACGTTTCGCACACATTCACAAAAAAGCAGGAGAAAAAAGCATCTAAATAAAATTACAGAGAAAAAGAATAATAAAGGTTTATTTTCTTTTTTTTTAATCATGTGATGAGGGGGCGTGTTTTTAAATACTCATTTTTTTTGCACGAGAAGGAAGCTAGCGAGCCGTTGCAGAAACGAGTGTTACTTGTAACCTACAAATTGGACAGGATTTTCACGCTTCGTCCTGTGTTTAGTTGATGTTCCGCGTGGTATTTTTGCACAAGAGAAAGCATTTCGAGTTTTATTTTGAGAGTATATTAAAAAAAAGGAGAAGGAATAGTGTAGAAAAGGTAAAAGGGAAAAGTAAGCATCGTCTGCAGCACAGCCAAAAAAAGCCATTTGAGTAATTTCCATTACTTCAATTAGCTATCGTGAGATTTAGTAATGTATTCACTTCCCCCAAAAGAGAAAAGTTTTAAATATTAGCTAAATTAGAATTGCTGTTTCTTATATTTGCTTGATTTGGTTGTACAAAAAACAAGGGTCGAATTTTCTGGAAGTTATGTATGAGAAATGGTCATTTTAAAAATTCGTGTATACATTTCACAATACCACGTTCCAATCGTTTATAGCTAACTAATGTTGATAATCTTAAACACAGGATAATTCTGACATTAATAAAAAGTAACATTTTGCCTGCATTTTTTCTTCCTCCATAGTTTTCAGTAATTAGTACAGAAAAAAAAAAAAAAAACTGTTGGAAATCGATATTTTATATTTTAATATTCCATTACTATTTGTTTGAGAATATTTCTAGTATAATATCACCATTACTAATTGACTTAGCAATGCAATATTTGCAATGTTTCATAATATGACGATATGTAGTAGAGGCCAGCACATGCAAATTTGTGAATATCAGAACTAAAGACAAATCTACTGGTTAAAATTAGCAATGAAAGTAAACTTAGAAATAGAATTTTTTCCTCTCAACAACGCTTCTTTTCTTCTATCAATTGTGGGGAATTTAGAAGCATCTCAACGTTTCACGAGTAATCTGAAGTCATGGTATAACAGAGATTACTGTTGAGATTAAGAAAGAAAGATGGCAATTGGTTAAGAATAATCGCTTAAGCCCCAAACGCTGATGAAACTTCCACATTTTGAAGGTCGCCTCGCTCGAGAACGGTGATATCTCTGAAAAAGGCGCCAAAAAACGCTTCCACCATTTGGCGCAGAAGACAATCCGCTACAATAAAAAAAATAAGCCCAACCCGATCTCCCTACGGTACATAAACAATGCGGGTTAGATTTACGGAGATAGGCATCTGCCTAGATGGGGAGATCAGATGCTATTATGTCATCTCTGCAAACACATTTTCTCTTTCAAATACTTAATGATGGAGCACTTATCACATTTCGCGTCAACTTCTTTAGGTGTGCGCGCGCAAGAGGGGACTGCCACGCCCCCTTTTGCCAGATACCTCTGGCTAAAAGAACGATTTAAAGCTATTACCCGATTTCTGCTTGATTAGCTGTCGCCGATGATTAAATACGAGCTTTGCCCTCTATTCGCGATATTGGCTCTCGTCATCACACGACAGTTAAGTAAAGAGGGGTGGGTAAAAGCAGAAAAAAACAAGGTCGCGGATGAAGACCTGAAGATGGTAATTTTATGGAGATTGGAATTTCCGGGAATGATTAAAAACGCGGGAGAGAGAGAGAGCGAATTATCGCCTACTTTTCTTTAACAGCTTTCGGTGTTTGTTTTGATGCTGGCTTTAGATTAAAGTACTTGCATTTGTAATTGTTTGAACGAGGGTGAGAAAACTAAAAAAAAACGGAAAGAAAGCTTGAAGTGTAAATAGAGCTTTAATGATTTGGGCGTTTCGAGGTGGATAGCGTACTCGTATCTAAGCGAATTTTATTGGTGGGAAACTAATGAAATCTTTTGTACAGATATGAGGGAGAATACATTAAGATGATACATTTATAAAAATATATTTTTGAAGACCTGTATAAACTTAGTATCTTAACATGATTTGTATTCTACATTTAGTCACTTAAATCAATATATTTTTTTTATCTGCAATAGATTGATTGAGTTGTACTATTTATGTATATGTGCATTAGAGCAAGTATAACAATAACAATGAAAAATTCAAAATTATATTGCAAGTGATTCGAAATTTCGGTTCTTAAAGTTTTTAAAGACAGAAATACCAAAATTATAGGTGCACCATTATTTTTTTTTAGTCATTTATATGAATCTTGGATACCAAAATTATAGGTGCACCATTATTTTTTTTTAGTCATTTATATGAATCTTGGAGCTTGGGGTCTTTAGCGTTTTTGATTGAACTAAAGCATAGACGCAAATGACGATTTCTTTAGACTTTTTTTTTTTTTTTTAAACAGAATATGAAAATATAATAAGACTTGTTATTTTCGTAGGAAAAAGATATATGTTGCAAACAGAAACACCGTATGAAATATTATTCATAGTTATACACAAGGAAATAAACTGAAGACTAGAAATGGGAAATGACCTACGTACCGAAAAAAACAACAACAAAAAATTTACGAAAACATGTCCTAAAGAGCAAGCTAAACAAAGTGGAAAACGCCCGAAGTGCGAGCTCCAGTAGCAATAGTCCAAATTCAATCTGATACTTAGTCATAGCCTTAAGTACCAGTGCAAGTATTTTTAATTTTGCAGCACTCCTGAAAAATTTCCTTTTTTGGACTTATGTCGTTTTTAGTCCTCAACCGTTCTACGCAGAGTGAGTGAAAAAGGGAAGATACATTGAGGTAAGTATGCGCAAAATCGAGTCCATGTGAGCTCCCTCTTATTCATTTCAAACCAGAGAAGCAACTCTGTTGACAAAGCTGTATATGCCACTGACACTATCGCCGGAAACCTTTGACAGCTCTTCCCCCTGCAATCCATTTAACTGCCCCCCTTTAATATTCCGGCCAGAGGACCCGTCCGAATTGTTATTTTGTGCGCAAACTCGCCCATCAAACCGGGGCATAGCTCACGCTAATTCGCCGCGAACAATGGCAGACCTTAAAAACCATCCCGGTTATTAGTCTCGCTTCGATGTGCGTTTTCGCCAGTTATGTCTTCGGCATAAAGTCAAGGTCGTGCCTTTGTCCCTCACAATGAAAAAACGAATTAGAATAAAAACCCACCCATGCTCGTCCGGCGAAACAATTACCTGCTAACTGTGATTTCTGCCAACCATTGTAAACAACCCACTGTAATAAAATGCACGCGGCAAGTGAATATATGCTTCAAGTTTCGCGTTTGTTGCTTCAAGTTTCGTGTTAGTATGGGCTTCGAGTTGTATGGCTCATAGCGTGAGGCAAGTTACGGTAATGCATGTTAAATGATTTTTTTTCTTTTTTTTTAGAAATTTTGCTTTTGATGGTTCAGCGAGCGTTTTTGATTGAACTAAAGAAAATCTATGGGTTGACTATTCGACTATGGGTTGTCTTGTATATTTCTTTGCGCAAGAACTATACGAGAGATGTTCACTGTTAAACATTTTGTTCCACCGTGCACAAAAAGTGGTTCCCATTGAGCTGCAACCAAATTTTGGTTCTTAGTTTCACATTTTAATGGTGCTTACGGTCCGAGGTAGCACCATTAAATTGTGAAACAAAGTACCAAATGTTGGTTTGCAGCTAAATGGGAACCACTTTTTGGTACAAGGTAGATCCAAATTTGTAACAGTTTACTGCGCCTTAACTTTCTTAAAGCAATATCTAGACTACAGAGAGTAGTCAGAGTTTCAAGTCGAAAAGACCTCCCAGGAGGTCTACCAAGGGGAGGCTGTCCCGTTGTGAGATGGAACAGGAGCAAACACTAAAAATCACAAAATTACTGTATATACAACAATATTCGTCATAATTTTTGTATTGTATACCCACTTTAAAAACGGAGGTTGCATAACACCAAGCGGGAGCTTGATACCAAGACCTCTCGTATTTTAACTATGGTATGTTTGCGATATGGGCGACTATGTTTTTTTCCCCTTCGCTATGGTGATTAAGAAGAAGTCGTAAGTAAGGATCATTTCCTATACTCGCTATGTTACAAACTTCTTGCCCAGGGTATTTAGAAATTAATTTCTGTAAAACCTTGAAACTGAGTGAGTAGGTACGAAAAAGATCACTTAATGAAATGGCATAGATTGTTTCCATTTAATGTCCATCAATTATAAATGAAAAATTTAAATAGCAATAGACAAAACCAGGTGGAGCCACTGTATATGCATTGACGTAAGGAATTCAAATATAAAATAAAATATATTGGACGCTATTTTCGAGTTTTTAATTGATGTCATTTCATTAAGTGCTCATTTTTCATACCTACTCACCAAATTTCAAGGCGTTATACAAAGTAGTTTCCAAATGCACTGGGCTAGAAGATTGTAACATAGAGGGTATAGGAAATGATACTTACTAGGACTTACTCTGAAGTGATTGAACTTTCGAGTTAACTAATACAAGAGGACAAGTTCACTTTGTTAAAATCAAGCCCTACAAATGCTCTAACTGTCTACCATCTCATTGACAACCAATCATAAGCTTTAATGATCGATATGTTTTTGCTTTCTCCTTAATGTTAACTGAGCTTGTCCCGTTATAGACATGGAAGGATGTAGTTGAAGAAAGGTTTGTCTCAGGCGATAATAAATTTCTCTTTGTTGCTTGAGTTAACATTTCTGTTGACATGCAAGTGTAGGTATTGTAATGTTTCAACGAAAAAAGTTGTAGTGCGAGACTGTATCAGCAATTATTTATACATTTTATTGTAAAATGATTTTACTTTGAGGTTAAACAGTGAAATAAGTATAATAAACAGACTGGAAATATATTTAAATTAATAGCTTATAGTAATAACCTCGTCAATAAAGCACAACAATCTAACAAAGCCTTTAGTATTTCTTTGAATCAATCCCAAGCTTTAATGATCGATATGTTTTTGCTTTCTCCTTAATGTTAACTGAGCTTCTCCCGTTATAGACATGGAAGGATGTAGTTGAAGAAAGGTTTGTCTCAGGCGATGATAAATTTCTCTTTGTTGCTTGAGTTAACATTTCTGTTGACATGCAAGAGAAGGTATTGTAATGTTTCAACGAAAAAAGTTGTAGTGCGAGACTGTATCAGCAATTATTTATACATTTTATTGTAAAATGATTTTACTTTGAGGTTAAACAGTGAAATAAGTATAATAAACAGACTGGAAATATATTTAAATTAATAGCTTATAGTAATAACCTCGTCAATAAAGCACAACAATCTAACAAAGCCTTTAGTATTTCTTTGAATCAATCCCAAGCTTTAATGATCGATATGTTTTTGCTTTCTCCTTAATGTTAACTGAGCTTGTCCCATTATAGACATGGGAAGATGTAGTTGAAGAAAAGTTTGTCTCAGGCGATGATAAATTTCTCTTGTTGCTTGAGTTAACATTTCTATTGACATGCAAGTGAGGGTATTGTAATGTTTCAACAAAAAAAGGTGTAGAGCGGGACTGTATCGGTAATTATTTTTTCATTTTATTATAAAATGATTTTACAGTGAAATAGATGTAATAAACAGACTGCAAATACGTTTAAATTTACAGCTTATAGTAATGACCTCGTCAATAAAGCACAACAATCTAACAAAGACATTAGTAATTCTTTGGATGGCTACTAAGTAACTACAAAATATTGCTGATTTAAACAAAACTTTCTTCCAAAAAGTGTATGAAATGGTTATTTAAAAAATATAAATGTTGCAACCGCTACTAAATAAATACCACTACTATATACAGAGTGCCAAATAAATGACAAACCCCTTTCAAATTTTTAAACATAAATAAACAAATACAATCGGATACAGAAATGTAGAATTGGACACCTTATAAATAAGTAATTACTATTCCACATCAGAAAGGCACACACACGTAAAAAAGACACTATACAAATCAAGAGCTTATTAAAATGTTACCAAACCTGAAATCCGCAACCTTTTATTTTTACCAATACGAGATTTACATCCGTTACCCTGCAACTCTCCAGTCTTGTCGTTTTCAACCTTCTTTTGCGCACTTCGTCTTCCCGACCTTCAACCTTCTTTTAATCCTCTCGTCACACATCGTCGGAACGGTGGCAGACGAGGGAACGCCGCCGCCGCCGCATCCAACCCAACTTTCTCCCGCGGTGAGATTAGGGGAGGGTTCCGACGGGAAAAGCGAAGGCTTTCGTATTTTGCTGTTTGCGCAATTGGATTTTCGAACTTTAGTTCCAGTGCTTTAGGTGATACTATTCTGATTTAGTTGAAGTTTAAGTTTTTGGTTAAGATGTGGGGATTTATGTTTTGAAATAATTGTTTGATTATTCTCAATCGAGTGGTTGGTTGGTTGTTTTCAGATTACTTGGCGCTGTCAGCAACACGAGGGCTATAATACGCCGAAACATTCGTCAGTTGACAAGCCAACATACATTTACAAACACCCATGCCTTACACGGGACTCGAACCCGCAACCTCGCGATCTAGAAGCTAACACGCCAACCACTACACCGTTTGATCGGGTGCACAATTGGTTGGTTGTATTCAGATTATCTGGCACCGTCAGCAACACAAGGGCTATAATACGCCGAAACATTCGTCAGTTGACAAGCCAACATACATTTACAAACACCCATGCCAAACACGGGACTCGAACCCGCAACCTCGCGGTCCAGAAGCTAGCACGCTAACCACTATACCGTTTGGTCGGCTGCACAGTTGGATTTTAAAACTTTAGTTCCAGTGCTTTAGGTGATACTAATCTGATTTAGTTGAAGTTTAAGTTTTTGGTTAAGATGTGGGGATTTATGTTTTGAAATAATTGTTTGATTATTCTCAATCGAGTGACAAGGGATTAAATTGGGTTGGGTTTCGAGTTGTTGATTGGTTGGTTGTTTTCAGATTATCTGGCGCTGACAGCAACACGAGGGCTATAATGCGCCGAAACATTCGTCATTAGACAAGCCAACATACATTTACAAATACCCATGCCTAACACGGAACTCGAACCCGCAACCTCGCGGTCTTGAGGCTAGCACGCTAACCACTATACCGTTTGGTCGGCGCTTGGGTTTCGGGAAAAATGTTTTTATGAACTTCAGAATTTTTAGAATGCTAATTTTGTAGTTTAATTAAATGTTTGGGTATTCAAACTGTACGATTGTACATCTTTAATATATATTAAAAAAGGGCAGTGAAAAAATGAAGAATGTTGAGTAATTTTCATAAGAACGTGGTCGTTTAAGTATCGATTATTGCTACTTTTCATTACTAAAATATTAAAGGTTTTCAAAAATATGTTGTGATGTAAAAATTTTATTTAATTACTTTAATACTTACATATTAAAAAAGTACATACTAAATATTGCAAAAAAAATAATTTAATACTATATACTAAATATTGCAAAAATTACTGAAAACTGTACATAGTTTACAATAATTTTTGCAATATCTACTATGTAGTTTTCAATTTTTTTTTTTTAAATATCTAAAATAAATATTTTAAAAACAATTTAAAGTTATATACCAGATATTTAAAATATAATTGAAAATTATATAATATATATTTAAAAATTAATTGAAAATTACAAAGTTTGTATTGTAAAAATAATTCAAAACTCTATACCAGATATTGTAAAAAATAATTGAAAACTATACATCATAAAAATTAAGAATTGAGATAGTCTTCATTACTTTTGGAATCAACAATGGTAAATTTTTTTAAATAAAGCTAAACCACCCTAAAAAATATTCTTAAACAATCTGTTAAATAAACTACACATCGCTTAATTATTCAAATAACAATAGAGATCTTACAAAGTACATCGTAATTAAAAAAACATTTCACTCCAAAGTATACGAGACATTAAATACACTTTTTTTTTTTTTTTTTAATTTCGAAATTTAGAATCTGGTTAGAACATTTTAGAAAAGCATATTATAACAACTATCAGTTTATTTATTTTTTATTTTTTTTTATTTTTAATATAACTCGAGTTTAATAGGATCTCTGGAGCTTCAGTTTCACCAGACTCAAGAAAAAAAGAAAAAAAAAAAAAAATACCCTAAATGAACCAAAATGTAGATTAATAACGCCCCTACGTGTGGAAACTCATTTTTGGAAAGTTCTGGACTATTTCACTCGAAAAATTAACGCTGTAGGGGGCAGCGAAAGGGTGGGTGGTAAAAACACCCGCGAAAGCGAAGAGCTGTTGTATTCTGTACATCCTCATATCATCCCGTTCCATCGAACACTTTTGTTCTTTTTTTTTTTTATGTTCTTAACTTCATTACTCCCCCCGTTCGAATTTCGTTCGTTTGGCGAAGGAATCCTATTATGCGTTGTTATTATTATATATACATATATATCTTTTTTTTTTTTTTTTTACTTCTTAGTTTTCTTCGTCGGTGTTTTTCTCGGCGTCTTCGTTAACACTGAGTAATCGTCATTTTAATGGAACGGAAAACGCCGAGACTTGTGCGGTAAAAATACGCCAGACATTATTATCACAATTCTGTGGTATTTGAGGTAGATGAAAATAATGAAAGGAACAAAACAAAACAAAATAAAATTCTTTCCTCTGAGATGAGAATATTACCCATTTTTTTTTTTTTTTTTTTTTTTAAAGAGAAGCAGGCGGTAATAAGAGGCGAGAAAAATTAAGATTTAGTTTTCCATTAGATCGAGCTTATCTTCCCTGCATCGCTTATAAAAAAAAAAAAGAATTTACCAAACTATGATAATGAGGATTGCTGTATTCGGTGCCAGTGGGGTAGATTAAGTCATAAGAATTTTCGATGCAATCTGGAAAAAATGTATTCTTATCTTATATTTTTTTTAAAAGATAAGACTACACCTTGGCTAGACATGTCTATAACTCGTACACCATCGAGCCTCTAAAGTGATGTTTGTAATTGAGGGATCAATTTGCGAATGAACCGTCTTTCCCAGGTTGCATAGCTGTTTTGGCCAATACCGGAAATGGGCGTTCTGGAAGGTTGGCCAATGGCCAATTCTGGTCGAAACTCGATCATTATTTCAAATTTCAGGATTCTTTAGAAAAAGTTAAGGTAGAAAACATTACAAACATATATTTTTGTCCTCCATCCATCCTCTCTTAAAAATAAAAATACAGTCAAACCCCTTTAAAGAGAAATCACTTAACATGAAATCCCGTTTAACGCGAAATAAAAACAGCTCTCTGTAATTAAAACTTAACGTAAACAATTTCAATGGCCCCATCGATTTCTCGTTAACAGGATTTGACTAATAATTTTAAAACTTTTCATCAACATTTCGAGAATTCCAGTATATTTTATACAGCTTTGCACAAGAATGGCCAATATCTGTAACAACCGCCGGTGAACAACGTTCCACAACTGGATTGTCCAATGTCAAGTCAGTGCTGGGGTTGTTACCGACATACTATATGATGCTATCTAAAAGCCAGAAAGAAAATTCCAACCTAGCAAGAAAATTACCAATCTTCATTATTTTCCAAGTAAGAAATATAGCAATGCTTTAAATGGTGATATCTAATCATTCATTTACAATGTTTCAGACATAGAGCTGAAGAAATAAGGATGGGTTTCATGCTTGATGATTTTACAGACTTCAGCTCTTGACAGTAACCGATTAAGTAAGTAAGTTTTGGAACGAAGTAAGTAACTCGAATTTGGAAATAAGAATTAGTTTTTAAAGTTGTCACTGCAAGTGTTAAGAAGTTTTGATTGATTGTGGTGATGGTAACAAAAAGTTCAATCCAAATAAAGTTGAGCAAAAAATCCATAACAAGTCATTGCACGATGAATGTTCTCGTAGTTGGGAATCAAAATGGCGATTTCAATTTTCAGAAGTTTTGATTGATTGTGGTGATGGTAACAAAAAGTTCAATCCAAATAAAGTTGAGCAAAAAATCCATAACAAGTCATTGCACGATGAATGTTCGCATAGTTGGGAATCAAAATGGCGATTTCAATTTTCAAAAGTTTTGATTGATTGTGGTGATGGTCACAAAAAGTTCAATCCAAATAAAGTTGAGCAAAAAATCCATAACAAGTCATTGCACGATGAATGTTCGCATGGTTGGGAATCAAAATGGCGATTTCAATTTTCAAAAGTTTTGATTGATTGTGGTGATGGTAACAAAAAGTTCAATCCAAATAAAGTTGAGCAAAAAATCCATAACAAGTCATTGCACGATGAATGTTCTCGTAGTTGGGAATCAAAATGGCGATTTCAATTTTCAAGCTTGAAGATTATGAGAATGCGGTTAAAAACAAAAGTTATAAAAAAAATACAAGTTTTATAAAGTATTGTTTTCATCATTCCGAAAATTAATTCATTTAGCGTAATTAGAAAACGAAAATTGAAACTTTTCCTGCTAAGATACAGATATACAATATCCTCAGCCAAACACAACATCCTCTCATATGTGGGTTATCCTTACGTTATCATAATTCATTGCTTCATTAAAGTACCGTGAATCATTGCGTACGTCCAAATAAATCCAGGTTTTTAGGGACCCACAAACCTTAATTATCTCATTAGATTAAACAGTGTAAACAAATTCCTCCCCAACTGGCCGCGAAAGGACGCCGATTGCACAATCTTGAAGGAATTATAAATGAGGCTGTCAAATCATTTGGCCCTTCTGGTTGAACTGGCGTGCACAGAGAGCCGCATCTATCATTTGGAGAGACGTGTTTTCTTCACGCAGCCGCATGTCAAGCAGGGTAGACTGTATGCAACCGACAAGGAAGAAAATGCTTTTGCTTGCTTTTCGGAAAAAGGTGATTAGTAAATGAGCAGCTTTGTGATGTATCTGTGCACTTTAAAGACTGGCGGGGGGGGGGGGGTTTAATGTCGTTTACAAAGGGTGAGAAAAGTTGGTAAAATGAAACTAAGGAAGAAAATATTTGTTTCATGTTTGTGTTGGTCAGTAAAGGTATATAGTTCATATGGGTAATGTTTGGTATGGTTAAACACCAAGTAGAAATTGCATACTGAAATACAGTAGAGCATTGACTATCCAAAACAATTGGGGTCTGTGAAACAACTGATTTTTCGGATAACCGACCCACTATTTTTTCAGGAAAATGGGCATTTACGGGAAGGGATAGAAAAAAACTGTACCATTCTGAAACAAAGAAACCGTGATATTAAACAAAAACATATATATTTAGTATCAAATGTCTTAAATTAACCTCACATAAATAAATGCTACATTAAATCAATCCATTTTGAATTTGTTGATTGAAACTGTTTTGGAAATCGATATTGGATTATCAATGCTCTACTCTATATCTGAGAATCGGAAAGTAGTTACATATTAAATTATGGTTAAAAACCAGAATACAGTTACAATTTAGAAACCTCAAACCGATGGTCTGAAACCTAATGAGAAACTTGCATAAGTGAGGAAAATGAATATTTTTTTGTATTTTCTAATGTTATCCAACGAATATATTTCAGCAGTGCAATTATTTTTTATCTTTATGCTTTCAATTAATTAAAAGTCGAGTTTGAAATTAGCTGAAATCAAAGCAAAAGTCACGTGACCAAAAATACATAAAAAACCACGACGTAGTTAAGCATAGATACCGTCGAAAATCCGAGGAAGAACCTCACTCCCTCCTCATCGAAAACAGGTTATTAGAGTGGTTCACCATCTGTGCATTGACGTCACACGCAAAAGTAACTTTCTCCCGACAAATCGCAAAGTGAAAAACTAAATATTTTTTATTTAACTAATCTATCCGAGCTCAAATTTTTGAAAGAATAGTATTCTTTCCCATGACTTTTTCTCTACTTTTATTCGAAAATATAACTAAAAGAGCGTGAAAATTCCTCATCGTAAAACCGAATCCAGGCAAACAGTCCCGAGACTGCATGGAAAAGCGGTTAAACTCATGCAATGGTCAGCGATTGAATGCGTTTAAGAAGGGTGCTTGGGTAGAGGAGGGATGTTTCCAAATAGCCTTTCGATCGCTTTTGATCGAACAGGGTTGAGGGTGTGGGTAGATTGGAGCATAACGGCTTTTGGCATCCCCGACACAAAACATGTGCCCCCCTCTCCCCTTTTGCATTTGTTTAATGGATATTGCTCCGTTTGAGTTGCGATTGAATTGGATTTTGAACGGGGGATCCGAAGGAGGTCCCCTTTCCATAGCATTACATTGCTCCGCAACGTAGGGCATATGCATGTGATGTACGAGTGTGGATATAGGAAGTGGTATGGATTCAGCGCAATGGATATTGTGATTGCGTATTGAGTGTGTGTATGTAGGTACAGTGCATGGATATACTATTTAAATATATACAATGCGTTGTATGAATACGCTTGTAGAGCGCATGAATAGAGTAAATATATGGCATGAATTTAAAGTGTGCATTAGTAAAGGGGCAACCTCAAAAGCCATCTCATAAATAGCCTGCCTTTTGTTAATTTCTTACTTTAAAGTAATTGAGAGGAAAAAATATATATTTTTACTAAAATATTTCCTTATTTAACTATTTCTTTTATCTACCAAGGTCGGATATTAACAAAATCTATTACAAAAACCTATACAAAATCCCCAAATAACGTGGCCCTTCAACGTCTAAAATGACGACATCAATGATAAACATTTTTTAGCGTGAAATATTAGAAACAACGTAGTCGGTTATTGTTGTGACGATAACAACGGGCACAGAACCTAAGTAGCCACTAACAACAAATGATGGAATGCTGCAATGGATTAAATTATTCGAAAGATAGTTGGCCAAAAACCTATACAAAATCTCCAAATAACGTGGCCCTTCAACGTCTGAAATGACGACATCAATGATAGACACTTCTTAAAGTGAAATATCAGAAACCACGTAGTCTGTTATTGTTGTCACGATAACAACGGGCACAGAACCTAATAGCCACCAACAACAAACGCATGAATGCTGCAATGGATTAAAATATTCGAAAGATGGAACAACTGACACTTGCAGACTAAGAAACTGAAACTAGCAACATTGAAAGTGATGCTAACAATTGAAAAACTGATGCCAACAATAAACACAGAAAGAATTAAGAACATAACAAGAAACTGATACTAAAATAATAATAATAATAATAAACTAACAAATACACACAGACACTGATAGCAGACATAGAAACTGATATTCTAATCATGCCCATCAGGTACTGCTACAAAAACAGTCACAATTAATACTAAAAACAGACGCAGAAACTAACACTAACAGACATAGCAACACATACTAACAACAATGATAAAGAAGATATCTTTTAAAATAGTTCCTGCCCAACTAAGAAAGAGGAAGGCGGGGGCGCAAGCAAAAGGTTATTGTATCCGACCTCCCCAATCGTTCCAGAGCTTGAATTCCGTCAATTAATAGCTCCAGAAATACAACTCAAGCCCTGAGTTTTATTTAGGTTACCGCGATCTTTGTCCACATTCTTTCTCACAGTGATCGCATCGATTGGAGCTGATGGCTTCGTTACTCCAGAAATAAACACAAGCATGTATATTTTATCACCAGGCTTCTATTTACATTCGGCTTGTTCCACCAATTAGATATGCGTTATTAGATGAGGGTTTTTTCCATTGATGCCTTTCGGATACCATCTGCATTGTCTGCGTCCAGGTAATGGAACAATCAGTGGAGATCTTGTTTATTATTTCGTTTTCTTTAGCAAGAGATAGCGTTGGAAAAAGGTGTGGAACGGTAGACGTCTAACATCCTTGTTAATCAATTACTTAATTCGTGGAATACGAAGAGCTGGTTGATGTAATCTTGTCATTACAAGACAATATTTATGAGAGTATAATTTAATGCCAGATAAATTGGGGAAATTAGACGACCATTAGAATTGTGGTTATAGTATATTCCTTTAATAAGTAAAGAGCATAATTTGTTTTACCAATTCTGGTTTAAAATTTCAGACGTCAATTGTAATGCAGATTCAACACATGGTAGTACACATTCGGTGGTAATTATAACACTTTTTTTAAACATTGAATGGGCTTGTTAACTGCAACTTTAACGTCATTTATAAAATGTAGAATCTGATGTCCCTTCAAAGATTCTTTCTGAAGATACTCGACTATTTAAAGGATTTAAATTTAAAATTTTGGGAATTATAACTGAAATTATATTTTCCAACCAAAGGCTGAAGTAGTTGCTGGAATATGAATTTCTAAATTTAAGCACATCACAAATCACCATTGCCTGTTCTTGTAATGGCATTAATGAAACATTGCGACTGTTATTATTTTAAAGATTCCTTATTTCTAAAGATACCACTCGACATCGTTTTCAATTAAAATTTTGCGATGTTTGAAATTCTTTTTTTTTTTCCAACGAAAGATAAAAACAATTGCTGGAATATGGATTTTTAAAATCAAACACAGCTCAGCCAAATCTTAGCTTGTTATAAAAGGAAAGAAAAAAAAAGTAGGCTGGGCAGAAATGTCTTGCGGCAATGTTGTTGAAGGTGACAATGGACCTCTTTCATTATTTCAGACATTGTGGCCCAGCTGGTTGTTTCAGCCAACCCTCAGCGTCGGCGTCTTAATTGCAGTGCAACGGCACTGTGCAGCCTATTAGCACACTGCATTGTTGCGTCTGCGTTCAATGCCAACTGCGTCACACTTCTCTGCAATTAGTGAGAAGAAGAAGGCCACCACTGCTAACAATTGATCCATCACTCAACCAGCTCGAAGCAGGATTGGGACGTGCCAGCAGAATGACTTCGCCGATAGGGAATACCATCCGGATTGGAGTATCCTCAAAATCCTAGGATTTGAAGACATTTCACCTGATCGGGATTTGAAACTGTGATTACGTTTTAAAAATGAAAAAAAAAAAAAATTCAGTTGAACTAAACTCTGGTTTACCGGTGTATTTCATTTACGTTTCAGACATTTATTTGACATTGTCTTACTAATCCTAGAATTTGAAGATATTTTAATGGGTTGAGATTTAGAATTGTTATTGCCTTGTGAAAAAGCAAAATATTGTTGAATTAAAAAGTCTAATTCTCAGGCGTTGCTTTCGAAATTGTTTGAACAAATGTGAGACAGCGACGGAATTTAATATAAGAAGGGTCGGATTTTTACTCACTACAGCTTTTATTTTGGGAACATTTATTTACCTCTTTTTTTATAAAAGTAATAAATTAATTAAATTTCACGCTTCTGTAAGATTACATTTGAGGGTTTGAAAAGCAAAGGGGTCTAAATGAATTTCTTAACTTTCGAGAAAATGCACTTTAAAGTTTCTCATTTATATTTAATTCTCTGAAAACTAGTGATATCTTCATTCCAGAGGTTAGTATTTGAACAACAAATAATTTCCATACAAATTTAATAAAAATAAAAAAACTTTAAAGTGTATTTCCACAAAAGTTAAGAAAAGTCACTTGGACCATTTTGCTTCTCATGCCCTCATTTATTTTATAATTATCTTAGTTAAGTGTATTTCCACAAAAATTAAGAAAAGTCACTTGGACCCCTTTGCTTGTCATGCCCTCATTTATTTTGTAATTATCTTAGTTAAGTGTATTTCCACAAAAGTTAATAAAAGTCACTTGGACCCCTTTGTTTCTCATGCCCTCATTTATTTTATAATTATCTTAGTTAATGATTGGTTGCATTATAGATAATGGATTGAAATTTAAATGGGTTGGCTGCTGTATAGATATTCTGGTGCAAGAGTTACACGAGGGTAATATTGCACAAGAACATCATAAGAATATTAGAAAGTGAGATATGGTGAAGAAAGGGGACGGGGTTCTTCTTTGAAGAAACTATTTCCCATTTGTATCTCATGGTAGAAAACCCGGAAAACCCACCAGGTAGTCCGACAACCAACATGAAACAATCTATCACGATCGCGGCGCGTGTACTCATTTTGAAAGACTCAAATGCATCGATTCAAAAAAGGTTTGAAATATACTTGGAATGTTGAATGAGATTAATATTGTCTTATTGCAATACAAATCTATTTAAGGTTTCAACGTTGCACTGTCTTTTAATAAAAGGTGGTCATTCTTTTTACAATAGGTATATGAAAATTCCATATCAATGAATACTGAAGAATATATTATATTATGAAACACCATCTTAAAATACAACAAGTCTTCTTCAAAACATCTGCGCTTTTGACGTTGCTGTTTCTGAAGAATTTTTAAAGTTTTCAATGTAGCGTAACAGTTCCATTCAATAAATAACACACTATGGCCTTCTTTTTAGTATGCTTTCTCTCAATGTATAAAACAATGCATTTGGACGTTTGAAAACGGAGCTACACATTTTAAACGTGTTTCTATTCAAAATCGAATAAAACACGAGGGAAATAAAACAGCTCTCAAAGACAATTCATAGCACCTTTTTCCGAGAATAGAGCTTTTTGAGAATGCAAAGAAAGTGTCTGCATTTTTCTTTGCACTTTTATTTTGCTTTGAAAATAAAATACAGGGAATAAAATGGCTATATGATACTAAAAAGCGTTCTTTGGAGGAGTTTTTAAGTAAACTCTAATAAATTACAAAAAATTTCCGAGTATAATTGTATTTACTGTATATAAAAGCTTATTCCCAATTACCAGAACCTTATGAAAATTTGATTGACAAATATTTAAACGCAAGAGTTTTTGCCACATAGAATGAATTATTAGAATTCGTTTAGGTACACAATTAAAAAGATAATATTTGAATATACATCCATTTCCAAGTAAATCTTTTCAGAAAAAATCCCTCTTTTTCCTCTCGTCTTCCCAATTACTTTTTGAACTACTAACTACCAACCATTTACTCCAACAAATGTCTACTAGGGGGTTTCGCCCCCTGCTCGCTAACGCTCGCCAACCCCCAAACACCTCGCTGCGCTCGGATTTGTGGTTAAAACATCTTGCTGCGCTCGAATAGGTTTGCCAGCCATAAAAAATGTAACCAAATTTTTATAAATTTAATGTAAGGCCTAATAGAGAAAACACCCAAATTGCAAGTTTCATAATAGAAAGTTAAATATACTATCCGCCAACATTCTGACTTAAAACTTCATTAGTTATGCCCTTACATTGAAGTCCCAATATCTTTTATTTATTCTGATAAGTCGTCCCGTTAGAGAACGACGTCCAACGCGAGGCATTTTCTGGATAGAAATACTTCAAAATAATAATTACTCTAATACAAAAATGCTTCAGAAAAACAGAAAAAATCAACTTTGAAACGAAGAGTTTAAAAAGAGCTTTAAAATTAGCAACGGGTTTGTTGTTTACATACGTAAGGATAGCTTTAAAATTAGCAACGGGTTTGTAGTTTACATACGTAATAGCTTTAAAATTAGCAACGGTTGGTTGGTTGGTTGGTTGGTTGGTTGGTTGGTTGGTTGGTTGGTTGGTTGAACCCCCGAGCAGCGGGTTTGTTTACTTAAGGATGTTGCCATTCTTATATTCAAAATTATTGAGGCTTTGTAGTAGCTTAATGATGAAAAATATTGAAATTTAACTAATTAATAAAGTGTTAATAAATTATTTTGGCACGTTTTGGCAAATCTACAGCTTATTTCCTTTAAAATGACACCTTGATCATTGAAATTGGTTGAGTAGTTTAGGCGGACGGACTAACCCCAAAAAACGTATTGCCTATTAAATAATAGATAAATTACATCAAACCTTAAAAACTGAACTTCCGTGCACAGAAGTAAATAGAAATCTTATCTCTTTCAAATAGATGCCTAACCTACTATACCATAAAAAAAAATTTTTAATTCCGAAATAGCAAGGACTTCATCTTTTATATCAATGGAACAAACTTAGTAAAGGAAATCACTATTGTAAAAATCGAAATTGAAATGTTAATTCAGATAACTACTGTAATAACTTAAATATCTCTCGTCATAATTTAAAATAACTACTAGGTCAGTAATCTGACGTAATAATAGAAATACTCATTTGAAATAACAACTGTAATAATTGAAATTAAAAGACTCAATTGAAATAACAACTGTAATAATTGAATTTGAAACATACAATAATTGAAATAATTCTTGAAGTAAGTGAAATTTTCAATAATTGAAATAATTCTTGTAACGGTTTAAATACTCAATAATTGATATAACTACATGAATTCTTGAGGACTGGATTATTAATCTCTGATAAGGGATCAAGCAAAAGTATATCAAGTCTAATAAGGGTCAATCGTATATTTATGCTACCAACATTAAGTATACTTTCTTCAGACTGCAGATACGAATGAAGATAACGATAATCATTACAAATTAGGTTGGGTCCTAATTTGTAATGATTATATCCTAGCATAAAAAATCATTAAACATCATTTTTGGTCTACTTAAATTCAATATAAAGTGTCGTTTAAAATAAATGTAAGAAATATGGTTGTTTCAAATGTTGTTATAAATTATATAAGGCATCAGTTCTACATGCCCTTGTATTTCAAGCGCCACAAATATATACTAAAATCAGTCCGATATCGGTGTTTGTCCGTTAACCTAAAATATTACTCCTTCTATAAATGAATTTAAACAAACGAAAATATATTTATTTTCATTTAAAATCTAGAAAATTTGGATAATACGAGACCTAGATAAAATGTTGTCCCGTGTTGGGTTGTTTTGTATAACTCGAACACTGGACAAAAACCATTTTAATATTTTGTGATAATGTTGGAGACAGATTAAGAAACTGCAAAAGTATTGATGACATGTGACAAATATGGGATGAGAAAATTGGTGACAGATTAAAAGAAACTGCAAAAGTATTGATGACATGTGACAAATATGAGATGAGAAAATAGGTGACAGATTAAGAAACTGTAAAACTATTGATAACGTGTGACAAATATGGAATGAGAAAATAGGTGACAGATTGAAAAAGTATTGATGGCATGGGAAAAATAGGGGATGAGAAAATAGGTGACAGACTAAAAGAAACTGCAAAAGTATTGATGACGTGTGACAATTATGGGATGAGAAAATAAGTGACAGAATAAGAAACTGCAAAAGTATTGATGACATGTGACAAATATGGGATGAGAAAATAGGTGACAGATTAAGAAACTGCAAAAGTATTGAGGACATGTGATAAATAGGGGATGAGAAAATAGGTGACAGACTAAAAGAAACTGTAAAAGTATTGATGACGTGTGACAATTATGGGATGAGAAAAAAAGTGACAGATTAAGAAACTGCAAAAGTATTGATCACATGTGACAAATATGAGATGAGAAAATAAGAGACAGATTAAAAGAATCTGCAAAAGTATGGATGACATATGACAAATAGGGAATGAGAAAGTTTTGCATGGAAGTTGTTTTTTATACTGAGAAATACTGGAGTAAACTTAAGTAAAACCTCTCCCAGAGAAATTTTTTCGTTCAGCCCCTGGTCTAAGCCTTATATTGGGACAGTAAATACTCTCTTTTTACTGGGTTGTTATGAATGAATGGCATAAGGTACTCACTGTGCGTTGGCCTGTACGCTGAGTGCACGGCTCGTGCTGCGGCGGGGCTGGCGTAGTACGAGGCGGGGTTGACGGGGTTTCCGTTGGAGTCCAGCGAGTGGAAGAAGACGTCGACGTCGTCCGGTGCCAGCAGTTGGCCGGCACTGCCGTCACCGATCGAGCGGGGCCCGTCGTAGGGCCACCTGTGTCCCCCCTGCCCCTGGTCCCCCGCAACGTCCATTCGGTCGAGGGTCAGCGTTGCTGGTGACCGGAACTCAACATTCACACAATCACGTCTGCCTCAAGAGCTGTGGGGAAAGAGATTTCATGATAAGTGGTTGGAATCAACTGAGATAATGTTAGATCTTGCTTTATTGAAGAAATTGTGAATATTGTTTTATTGAAGTAATCTGTTTCGGATTGGGAACTTACTATTCATTATTTCACAAAATTTTGTTTTACTAAAATTCATTATTTTATTCAAATTTTCTTTTATTAAAAAATATTGCTTTATAATGAATCTGCCTCAAAGCAGGATTTTCCCTTAGTACAAATTGGTGGTTTCCAGAAACTTTTATTTTATAAAACAACGGAATATTTTGAAACATAATGCTAAGATTAAAATCCACCTTACATTTAAAAAATGTCTACTTATATATATTTAAATTTATAAATTTCTCGAAAATCCTTTTGTTAAAAAATATTTTTAAAGCATATCGTTAATTACTTTTGAAGTCTACTATTTAATACTATTTAATTGTTCATACTATTTAAGTCTGTGTCAAATTGAGAACATTTTGTTTAACAATATATTTTTCCCAAAATTAATTGCTCTTTGGTTTGAATTTATCCAAGCTAGGTTTTTTTATTAATATTTTTTATGTTTATTACTTTTATCAGAATTTAACACAAGTAAATTAAAATTTGACAAGTAATTATGGTTTATGAATAAAAGAATGTTATTTTCTAGTACTTGATAGCATAACTTATTTTTTAAAGTTATATTTAATTACTTATTTCATATGATTCCTTACTAATTCATATCAGCTAACACCTATAAAATATTAATATACTTGAAATATGTCTAAGTATTTGATCGTTAAGATAATATTTCTGTTGAATTACTATCGTCTTATTTAATGAGGCACATCTACAATTATAAATGAAATATAATTACAATTGTCAAAAACTATTTAAAAAGAACATATACCACTTCTAAGCAGGTTAAACATAACCAGGTGAAACAAACTGAAAACGTTAAAAATAAACTCATACTTGTTATTTTAGTTTTACTTTGGAGAATGTATTTTTGCTAGCATTTTTACTTTTAATATCACTATAAAAAAACTATATGTTATTCAATTAGACAAAAAAAAAAAAAAAAAGCAGGAAGTTTTAATGAGAAGAAACTAGGAAGTTACACAATGTGGAAAATTTATTTTTACTCCTTCAATAAGGAACTGAAATAAACAACAACCACAAAAAAAGGTTAAAAGTCCATTATTACCCTTGTATCTTCAGTTTTGAAGATAATTTTCACCCTGATAACAAGTTAAGGGTAATAATTAAACGTCATTAGGTGACTAACATAAAATTTTCTAAAAAAAAATGTAGAATTCAACTTTATTCTGTAAGAGTTATGGGTAAAATGAAAATAAGTTTAAATACACTTATAGATTTAAAAAAAAAAAAAAAAGAGAAATTGCGTTTATTTAACGTGCTATTTTCTTGAAGTTTTCCTTCGAAGTATTCCAGTATCTAAAACAGCAAAACGTTATTGTTTAGCCCTTAAAGCTTAAGTTTAAGAAATATGAAGCTTTATTTTGTGACCCTCTAATCTCACTATCCCTGTTTGGAAACTTGGCACTCATTGGATTTATAAAGACAATGGGGGAAATTCAGAGTTGATTACATACATTTTTTTTTCTAGTTTGTGTTTAATTTATCTCTGTAACAGCAATGGAATATAAGCGTGTTTATTAATGAAAAATGGAACACATCAGTTTCTCAGTAAAAATAACGGACTTTGGAAAAATAATGAACTATAATGAACTTTTGGAAAAATAATGAACTTAAAACTTGTTATAACCTTTTACGGATTTGCAGTTTTTGAAATATATTTTTAATGTGGAGTCTTGTTGTATAACAGGTTTGTTGACACTATTTACTTTTTGATTCTTTCATTTCACTACTTTTAAGTTATTTTGAAAGAATAAGGGCAAAATACAAATTGGGTCAGTCGATATATACTTTTTTTTTTTCTTTTTCTTTTTGCTAATTCAGTTAGATTAAATGGCGAATACTATCATAAAAAGATTTAATAATAACAGATTCCAACTGATTAGAAACGACAGTCCTCAACAAAACGAAACTTCAAATGATATTTCAAATAATATGTATAATTAGAAGCAAATAATTTCAAGTCACAATATTCCACTTTTCAAGTCTTTGCGTTAAGTCAGAACCAAAGTCCGTTATTTTTACTGAGAAACTGATGTGTTCCATTTTTCATTAATAACACGCTTATATTCCATTGCTGTTTCAGAGATAAATTAA
Organism: Linyphia triangularis; assembly: GCA_963978545.1. NCBI lineage: Eukaryota > Metazoa > Arthropoda > Arachnida > Araneae > Linyphiidae > Linyphia > Linyphia triangularis. The sequence goes on along the minus strand of OZ021724.1, from coordinate 101,760,804 downwards.
ACACAAACTAAAAAAAAAATGTATGTAATCAACTCTGAATTTCCCCCATTGTCTTTATAAATCCAATTTGAGGCTGCTTTTCAATGTATACTATTAAGGTGTGAAAGATTAAAACAATTTTATAATCGAGATTAGTTTTTTTTTTTTCATCGACTGTTAATGAATGGATGATAGGCAAGGCTTCCATTGTATGTGTTGAAAGGGCATCCTAATAATCGAACAACAATACCAAACTTAACATGAAACTTCGACGATTGTAAATGCTTTGTATATAGCTTATTAATGCGGTAAATAACTATCATTTATAGTGTTGTGACCTGAAAGCGATTTACTAACCGTGGAATCTAGATTGCCTGAAAAGACTTCGATAACCGATCTATGGTAACTTAAAAAATGCAAATTTTTAAATTTTTAAACGCGAAGTGCATTTATATTGTATATTAATTCTAGACGGTGTTTTTTTATGACAATATTTATATACCAAACTAAAATATAAATTATTTAACAATTTAGAATCAAAGGCCCGATTCTGACAAATAATTTATTTATAACCAGGGGCGGTGGAACATCAAAAAACTTTCAATTACACTACAATACTGACGTGGATTTGTGTCATCTACAGTATTTATATTTTCATCATTCAGTTAGTAAAAATATCCAGTTTGGTGATATTTTTTGTGATAATTATAGTCTTTAAAAAAAAAAAAATACTCCCACAAAATCATCGTTTTGGCGACATACTTATCAGTAATTTTTATATTATCCTTACTTATAAGTGAAACTGAGTAGAGAAGAAAAAACGATCGTTGATGTGGTATGCTCAAGGAAAGACAACTCTGTGTTCAAGGCATTCGTTTTTCAACTTTTTACTCCATTAAAGCATTTTTACGGGAATTTTGGATTGGGGGGAGGGGATATTTAGAGCACCTTAAGAGGCATTACCACAGCGATTTTGAACAAAATCGTTAGAACCGTTTTTTAACAATCACTGAAAAACATGATTTTTTCAAAGGCAGCTACCCCTATGCGCATGCGCGATTTTGATGAAAACCTTAAGGGTAGATCCTTGTGCCAGCTCCAACCCGCACGCCAAATTTGAACATCGTAAATCCATTTTTTTGGGAGTTATGCTGACGACAGACATTTTTTCCAAATCACTTTTTTGAGATCAGGATGTTCCAAAACGTGAAGAAATGCCCAAAAAAAAAAATGTTTTTTTTTTTTTTTGACTGAATGCTAACTATACTTTCATTACCCTATGTTTACATATTCAAAATTTTTAAGAAATTGTGATTATGTACAGTAAATGGCAGCATAGTAAGGAAAAAAAAAGAGAAAACCCTAACTTAAGTACGTTGAGGAAACCTAAGGAATTTAATATTTCTCAGCAATAGAATACAATATCTAACTCTGATGAACATTCAAAAAAGTAATTTCTCTAAGCAATATTCAATGCGCAAGGTTGAGCACGAATCCACTAATTACATTAAAGTGTCCTTCAAGTGACTTTTTCTATTCTAACAAGATGTCATCTTGGTTTGGTGTCATCACATCTAATCCAACACGCGCGGCCATCTAAATAGTAACCACCAACATAACAAGGTCCTCCCAGAATTATTCTGTGATGATTCTCGTAAGCGCACGACACAAAGATGGCTTCTTGTTAGTCATGTCTTTCCTATCTAATATCCCTGAGGTGTTATTTAATTGTAACGTACATATCAAATTAACTCAACGATTTAAAACATACAAATAAATTATATTAGTGAAATAAAATCCTTCATCAAAATTTTTGCAACGGTAGGCAAAATGTAAGTTCCAACTTAGAAAAAAAATTTTTACTAAATATTAGTAGTTTGATATATTTTTACAGTGAAAAGTCAGATATTCTTGGAAGATTTTCAATAGAGGCATAAGGATCATGATAAATGAACGTAATGATAATGAAAAAATTTTCACAAAAAAATATTAATTAATATGTTATTTGAGAAACCTCATATGTAGCTTTTGTCAAAATTGAGATTTTAATTATAAACAATTAACTTAAAGTAAATGCTAAGTTTGAAAAAAGAACTGCCTGAATTGTAGGGTCATTCAATGTCCTAAAAGTCAATCTATAAGAAATTTTTTTCAACTGGAGTATAATTAAAATTGCAAGTTTCAATTACCATGGCTTTTTAATATGAAAAACACATTTTAAACTATAGATATTAGTGATAACGAAGAGGTATTTATAATAATCAAAAACTTTGGGCGTCAAGAAACGGAGTTTATACGGACGGAATTTAAAAGTAACGAACTAAGATATCGAAATTTGAAATATGCAGACGTCACACAGTTGGAGACAATGAGAATTGTGATAAATATCTCCTGTCGTTTCAGTGATCGGATGAAAAATGTTCCTTAGCAACGAACTGTTACAAAAGACTCGGATGATATATGTTGTTGCTAGGAGAGTTCTATCCAACCAATGAAAACAGTTTAAAATAGCCAACCTAAATCATATTTTTAGAGCTGTTGCCAATTTTTTTTTTTAATATTAATGCGATGTAATTAGTTTTGATAATTAACATAAATATGTAAAATAAGATTGAGTTGCCCAATTTTGAAGTCGGCTATGTAAATTTTAAATGATTATGTTGAAAAATAATTTTTTCTCTTTTCTCATATTTTTAATTGCGCAATTTAAAGCGATTTTTTTTTTTTTTTTTTTTTAATATCTTAATTAGTTAATGATAAGGTTGAAAAGGAAAAAATTAAACACAAAATGATGGACTCAATTTAATTTTGGTTTTTGGGAGCCGTAGCTGATTGTCAAATAGACGATTCAAATGATTATTGCATAAGAATGAAAATCATTCAACAAAGACAATTTTAAGTAATTTCGTGAATTTTCTTTCGTAAAAGTAACTATAGTATGATAATAAACTGATGAAAAATTGACATTCAGTGTGATAATTTTTCATAAAACTTTTTGAATCACATAATCCCACTCTGAAATTAGTAACATATTTTTAAATATAAATTAATTTGTAATTTATTGTGTTTTTTTTTTTTTTTTGGAGTGTACCTTGTTAACAACTGAGTCAATATATTCTTTTGTATTTGGAGCAGTTGTTCGAATCAATACAAAAAGTTGACTTTGGATTTTCTAAGTAGAAGTAAATTGAGACTAATGCACCAAATAACTACTTTAACATATTTCCAACAACTTTTTCAAATAACTACTTTTAATACCATCTACAGAATTATTTCAAAATTAAGTTAGATTTTCCAAAATTATTTGGTTGGTTGTTGGTTGTTTTCAGATTATCTGGCACCGTCAGCAACACGAGGGCTATAATGCGCCGAAACATTCGTCATTAGACAAGCCAACATACATTTACAAACACCCATGCCTAATGCGGGACTCGAACCCGCAACCTCGCGGTCTAGAAGCCAGCACGCTAACCACTATACCGTTTGGTCGGCCCAAAATTATTTGAAAAGATCATGTTGGAAGATAGATATATTGAAAAGAAAATTTCATATTCTCGTATAAAAAAAAAAAAAAATTAAAATTGAAATAGTGAGAAAAATAACTGTGATAGTTTTTTATATATTCATTATTCTTTAAGTATTTCTTTTTATTCTTTTTATATCTACTTAGCTCATACTACTCATGCAAATAAATAGAAGAAGTAGGATTACATTTTTTTTTTTTTCCTTTTTTTTTTTTTTTTTCCTTTTCCCGAATATTATAAGTTAAGTTTTAAAATTAATGGAGAAGTATTACTGATTGAACTTAAATCAAGTCGTTATTTTATTAGTATAGTTAAAAAAAAGTTAAAAGTTTAACATCTCAATTGAGGATAAAAAAATTGATATTGCTGAAGCTTGTTACAAAATTCATAAAGAATATTTGTCATCTATCTTAATCTACAATTAATATTCCATTATCTATTGTTTTATTTGAGGTAATTATTTGTTAATATATGTTTTTTAAGTTTTGTTTGAATGGGGTGAGGTAAAGTTAATTTAAATTATTTTTAATGTTTCTTTCTATGAAGAAAAATCAGTTCTGTTATGCTTTAATACAATTACGGAAAAATGTACTTGTATAATTAGCTCTAAAACACTATACTGTTAAAAAAAATTGTCCACCATGCACCAAAATTTGGTCCCCATTTAGCTGCCACCAACATTTGGTGCTTAGTTTCACGATTTAATGGTGCTTACGGTCCGAGGTTGCACCATTAAATCGTGAAACTAAGCACCAAATGTTGGTGGCAGCTAAATTTGAACCAATTTTTGGTGCAAGTTGGAACAAAATTTTTAACAGTGTATACTATATATACAAAACTGAGTTTGAGCTTCTTTTTTCGAATGCATTTCATCAAAAAATATATCTTAACTATAAACTATTTTCAAATTATAAAATGTTAAAAGGACTTTTAAACGGCCGATTATGATTAATTAATCTATCCAACACTACGTGAAAGAAAGAGATAACTTTGAACATAGTTTATTGTACATGCAACTCTGCTTTCTTTGATCAAATTCTAATATCAGTAAAATGAAATTAAAGCTTCGAAAGGAACAAATCAAGGATTTTTATTTTAAAGTTATCAGTTTGGAGGGTAATTGATGAATTTTTAGAAATCTTAAGAAACAAAAGATTTTATATTTAAGACAATCGGTACGCAGATGAAGAAATTAAAAAAAAAACTTACAAAACAGCACAAGCTAACGGAATTTGGCGGAATTAATTTTATTTTAAGTGTTCTGCATGCTCTAAGCCAAAAATAGAATCTCTTATTAAAAGTTTGAACGTTAAGCTTATCGATAAGGTAAAGTGAACTTAAAACTCATATAGTCCATATGTATCCAAATATCGAACACGAAATTTAATATTTAAGCTGATACCAATTTATTTTTCAAATTTGAGAAGACATGTTTTTGTCTTTAATTATGAGGTGTTGAATATAAATTTGCCTATAGGTGGTAATGATAAATTTAATAATCAGGTTTGTTTGGTTTCTCCAGGCCGGGACCTATAGCTGAACTGCGAAGAACATCCATGCCTCACCCAGGATTCGAACCCTGCACCTAATCCCACAGCCAGACCCCACACCCAGGCCAGAACGCTAACCCCACAGCCATCAGGTTGGCTTTAAAGAAGTAAAACTGTACGAAGAAAGGTGTGTCTGGGGCTTTTTTATATTTTTTATTTATTTGCTGGTCTCTGTTATTGTGGAATTTGAAAAAAGCTTGTTGAGGGAGGGGAGAATATTTTTCAAAAAGTTTTGTGAAAAATCAAAAAATTTCTATGATTAAAAAAATACTTGTGGAGGAGTTGAAAGAAAGATTTTTTATTTAAAAATGTCTAACCCAATAAGATATGGGAATATTTATCAAGAATTATTTTTAAAGGGCCTGTATTTTTCTTTAAATGTAGATTGTTGTGAAGATTTGTTTTTTCAAAATTTTAATTTCGTGAAGGGTCATTAAAATGATAAAAATGTCTCGTAAATTGATCCCTGATGAATCACAATATGTATAATTGAACATAAAGTATATGAAATACTTTGATAAATTGAAGTATTTTTTTCTAGTCAATAGTAGATTCAGTGGTAATCCTATAAATTTCCGTCACGAGATAAATTCAAAGACATTCGAGACTCACAATTAGATTTGTCAAACTATTGCTTCAAAACAGGATATTCAATCCACAACAGATATACTACCTCAGTTTATTAAATAATACTTATACTTCATAAAACTAAATTAAGGAAAAGTTTAAAAAAAATCAGGTTTTTACAACAGGTGGTGTTACAATTTTGTCTGTGATGTATTTCAATTTTAATTTAGAAATCACTTAATTTTCCTCGAAAATTTCGTTAATTAATTCAATTATTGTTGTTATAACTACAACACAAATTTTTTATCATATTGAAGTAATATTTCTGACATTTATATGTACTGGATATTATTGAGTTAGATCCATGGAAGGGAGAAAGACTTAGAATTACTTTTAAGAGAAATCGCCAGCCTATAGTCATTTTAACATCGACTTGAATGTTTATTTTTTTAGAAACGACATCTGCTAAGTATTGCCTTAAAATATATGAATTTTAAAATTATGATAACAGCATTAATAAAAAAAGCATTAACAAAACTTCAATTGAAAATGAGTAGTATTTATATATTATTTTATTAACTTTTAAAAAAAGTCTTGATAAGATTTCTTATAAATTTTTTAAAATATAATAAAAAAGATAGTTATTTTCCTTCAAATTTTGTTTTTTTCTCTTCTATTACCTGGTACCTGGTATCCTAAATGTTTAGTACCTGGTAAAAAAAATTTTTTTTTCTATGGGTAGATTTGACATTGATTGTTGGGTAGATTTGATGATTAAACATATGGTAGATTTGACAGATGTGGCTGAAAAACATAAACATTTTAAGTCGTTGGGAAAAGGACTTATACATTGAGACAAGCGTACTTAAGCTAATTGAATACGCGACAGCGATGAGTGAACCGGTTTAACTATGGCTTGATTAGCTGATTGGAACGATGTGATTTAACTTTTATTTCGTGCCGATTCGTTAAATTCTTATCGTATATTAATAATGTTGGAATTAATTAATTAATAATAAATATTAATCAAAATTTAAACTTAAATGCGCTTCTTTTTTTTTTATTAACATATATTAAAGTTTAATACAAAACTATGCGCACAGGTTATCAATATTACTATAAAAGTTGTAATTTGTGCGGAACTATATATTTAATGCGGAAGGATCCATCCTAAAGCGTATTCAATTAGGTTTAAGCCAACCAAACGGTATAGTGGTTAGCGTGCAAGCTTCTAGACGGCGAGGTTGCGGGTTCGAGTCCCGTGAAAGGCATGAGTGTTTGGAAATGTATGTTGGCTTGTCAAATGACGAATATTTCGGCGCATTATAGCTCCCATGTTGGTGACGGTGCCAGATAATCTGAAAACAACCGACCAACCAATGGGGTCTAATAGGCCTGTAAGCTAGTATAGGCTGGCTATCTTTTTTTTTTAAATAATTCTTAGCCTTCCTCCACTCTATAGATCTAACTCAATAATGTCCAGGATGCATTAACATCATAAATAGTACTTCAACAAGACACAAATTTTGTGTTGTAGTTATAACAAACAACAATAGAAGTAAATCAACAAGATTTAAAGTGGTTTCCTAAATCAATTCAAACTGATTTTAGGGGAATTTGTCTCCAACTCCAGATCTACAGAAAGCCTCTTTCCACCAGCTCCATTCCTTTGGAATTCTCCCATCCGCCCCAAGTGTCGAACTGTATCCAAAATAAACGACATTTCGATGCTTATCTCGGCCATTGTCTGAGTGATGCCACAATCGCGGGAGAAAAACAGAGGTGGGTAATCCAATAGATGCATTCTCCCCCCCCCCCTGGTATTGTTCATTATGCTCTTGTGATGAGCGCAATAATTTGGGGTTTGACAGGCTCAAGATCTTTGACCTAATCCACAAGATGTGGAATTTCTTTTGAGTGAAACCGAAGCAGAGCTGGAAGTTTTTCCTGTTCGACAGTCACTGATGCCGATAAAGGAATTGATTGGGCATATTATGTTGCGGAGAAGTGACTTGAAGAATCTCGTTAAATTGTGCATTTACACTGGGCAATGGAATCCGTTCTGCTGTAATGTTCTGATGCATGATAACATTAATGCAACAAAGTTATCATTTTTGACCAGGTTTTGTTTCGAGCAGCGTTGTTGAGCGTTTCATAATTAGAGTGGGCAAGATGAAAAGTTGTAAGCTATTTCACAAATTTCACCGAAGCAGAGCTGGAAATCTTTCCTGCTTGACAGTCACTGATGCCAATAAAGGAACTGATTGGGCATATTATATTGCAGAGTTATAACTTTGCAATATAATATGAGTTATATGATATGATATAATTATGACTTTAAGAATCTCGTTAAATTGTGCATTTACACAGGCCAGTGAAATCCGTTCTGCTGTAATGTTCTGATGCATGATAAAATTAATGCAACAAAGTTATCATTTTTGACCAGGTTTTGTTTCGAGCAGCGTTGTTGAGCGTTTCATAATTAGAGTGGGCAAGATGAAAAGTTGTAAGCTATTTCACAAATTTCACCGAAGCAGAGCTGGAAATCTTTCCTGCTTGACAGTCACTGATGCCAATAAAGGAACTGATTGGGCATATTATATTGCAGAGTTATAACTTTGCAATATAATATGAGTTATATGATATGATATAATTATGACTTTAAGAATCTCGTTAAATTGTGCATTTACACAGGCCAATGAAATCCGTTCTGCTGTAATGTTCTGATGCATGATAAAATTAATGCAACAAAGTTATCATTTTTGACCAGGTTTTGTTTCCAGCAGCGTTGTTGAGCGTTTCATAATTAGAGTGGGCAAGATTAAAAGTTTTAAGCTATTTCACAAATTTCACCGAAGCAGAGCTGGAAATCTTTCCTGCTTGACAGCCACTGATGCCAATAAAGGAACTGATTGGGCATATTATATTGCAGAGTTATAACTTTGCAATATAATATGAGTTATATGATATGATATAATTATGACTTTAAGAATCTCGTTAAATTGTGCATTTACACAGGCCAATGAAATCCGTTCTGCTGTAATGTTCTGATGCATGATAAAATTAATGCAACAAAGTTATCATTTTTGACCAGGTTTTGTTTCCAGCAGCGTTGTTGAGCGTTTCATAATTAGAGTGGGCAAGATTAAAAGTTTTAAGCTATTTCACAAATTTCACCGAAGCAGAGCTGGAAATCTTTCCTGCTTGACAGTCACTGATGCCAATAAAGGAACTGATTGGGCATATTATATTGCAGAGTTATAACTCTGCAATATAATATGAGTTATATAATATGATATAATTATGACTTTAAGAATCTCGTTAAATTGTGCATTTACACAGGCCAATGAAATCCGTTCTGCTGTAATTTTCTGATGCATGATAAAATTAATGCAACAAAGTTATCATTTTTGACCAGGTTTTGTTTCCAGCAGCGTTGTTGAGCGTTTCATAATTAGAGTGGGCAAGATTAAAAGTTTTAAGCTATTTCACAAATTTCACCGAAGCAGAGCTGGAAATCTTTCCTGCTTGACAGTCACTGATGCCAATAAAGGAACTGATTGGGCATATTATATTGCAGAGTTATAACTCTGCAATATAATATGAGTTATATAATATGATATAATTATGACTTTAAGAATCTCGTTAAATTGTGCATTTACACAGGGCAATGAAATCCGTTCTGCTGTAATGTTCTGATGCATGATAAAAATTAATGCAACAAAGTTATCAAAGACCAGGTTTTGTTTCGAGCAGCGTTGTTGAGCGTTTCGTAATTAGAGTGGCCGAGATGAAAAGTTTTAAGCTATTTCACAAATTTCACCAAGGCAGAGCTGGAAATCTTTCCTGCTTGACAGCCACTGATGCCAATAAAGGAACTGATTGGGCGTATTATGTTGCAGAGTTATATCAAGAGTGACTTTAAGATTCACATTAAATTGTGCATTTTCACTAGGCAATAAAACTTGCTGTGCTGTAATGTTTTTCAGCAAGAAAAAGTTAATGCTACAAAGTTAGCATTTATGTTGTACTGACCAGATTTTGTATCAAACAGAGAGACGTTTTTTTTTTTATTGAAGTGGGCGAAACGAAAAGTTTTAAGCTATTTTCAAACATACAAAAAGCATTCAATATAGTATAGTCAGAAGCGATTGGATTACACTATTGATTTCAACCAACTGTGTTTTTCAATGCAGTTGCTTTTTTTTTTTTTTTAAATGACGCTTTTGTATTTGTGATGCATACAACGAAGTTCAACAAAACATTACTTATAGAAATGTTGAAAAAATACACTTAAATTGCTAAACGATTTCTCGTGAAGCATCATGCTGTACTACCTTAGCTTTGGTTACACTGTGTTGTGGCATTAATATAAATCTTTTTGAATTTTACAAAAGTATACATAAAAGTGCATATAAAACATTAAGAAAATTCTTCCTTTTTATATTTCAATTTAAGATACGTTAAGGTAGAAAATGTTTTTTACTATAACTAATACATGATCTGACATTGTAATTAGTCGATTTAACTAAAATATATTGTTTATAGCATGGGAATTTCTTCAATTATAGTGATAATGCTATAAGAAAGATTATACAATGATTTCATCGTGAAAGTAATGAACACAGCATAAATTTAATTATGTGCATATTCTGTTAAGTTTGAACGTTCGAATAACTTTTACTTAGAATTTTTAGCTGATTTGGGGTATTTGCCTTTCAATTGGTTTTATCGATAAAAGACAATTCGCAATTTCTATACAATTTATTTGACTTAATTTATCCTAATAATCAATTTTGAGATTGCTGTCAACATTCGCAAAAGACTAAAAATGAATAATGAAAGTGTTATATACTTAAAAATACACTTGATTTATGTAAAAAAAGATTCTGATAATTGTCTAGATATCAACAACTATTTTACAATCTTTCAATTATTCTTACAATAAATACTTAGAAAAATATACTTAAGGAAAATCTAAATATTTTATTCATAACTTAGATAATAAAGATAATAGAACCTTATGAAAGTTGTTGAAAAAAGTGTTGAACTAAAAGTATGGAGAAACGGATCAGAATTTGGAACTTGTTAAAGAGACCAACAATTGCTTTTATACAAGAAAAAAAATAACCAAGATGCATTAAAGATTGCTTTCATGAAAAATGCATGAAGTATTCTTTTACAGATTGCTCTTATGAATTAAACTGGATGCATTCTTTTATATATTTCTTCTATGGGTAAAAAATCAACTCATTAAACAGTTTTTGATTTGTATCCTTTACATGCATTGACAGCTTTTAAGTGCAATTGCAACTTATTTAATCGATTTCGAGTCAGATCAAGTTTTAATACTTTTTAATCATTACGAAGGGGGAAAAAAAATCATCGATTCTGTACCAATGACTAACTTTTTTTGCCTTCAAAACTTGGTAAAATGCAATGTCATCGAACCAAGTTTCAAATAGATTGGATGATGGCAATTGGATTCATTAACCTTCCGAAGATTCTCCCCTAACAAACTAACTCACAAAATCGAAGTTAACATACAGAATAAAAAAGCAAAAAAAAAGCAAGCAAATTAAACTCTTTTCACAAATACAAATCAAGTACCCTTTCGTTCCATCCTCAAGCGTATTTTAAAAGTATCAAAGACATATGAGATTGGAGGGCAAGTAAGTGTGGTTGGGGGTTGATGATGAATGGGAGTTTACGGTGAAGTCTCGCGGCTACCGCAAACTGAAACCACGGGGGTCTAATTCAGCGGTCGGCTCCGACCCCTCCCCATTTTCAAAGCAATTTTCTACCTCGCACATAAGTCAAGAGAAGGAAGATTATTCATGCATTGCCAATACGTTTGTGCACTATTTGTCATTTTGTAGGGGCTCCAGTCATTTTTTCTTATTGGTGTTTGGAACGGGTTATCAAAACGTTTTAGGTTAGAAAGATTGAGGTGGTTTTTTTTTTTATGGAAATGAACCAGAATAAAAACATGGTAAGGAACTCCAGCAGTTGGTTTTTGGAGAAAACAAACAGAATTGTTATTTTGCTTCATTCGTGATGGTCCGCAGCCAAGAGAGTTCTTGAGAGTGTTATAAATATTTTTCCGGAAACCCTTAATAACTTGTTATTATCATACGCTGTTTTAAACCATTTTAAATCGTGAAATAATTATAACATGAAATTCCTTGATTGAGATCTCTCTTAGATCAACCACGGATTCAATAACAGCAGTGTGTGAAAAAGAAATGTATCTTTTTGGGTTTTTCCCGAGAAATTCCCATTTTTCTCAAGTATACAAGATGAATTCTTTTGCGGATTTTTGTTATGAAAAAACAAAGAAGAGTCTGGGTTTTTTAAAAATATATATCGCTTTTATGGAAATCTGTGGTACACCGGAGAGAGATTCCTATTAATAGATTGAATGTAGTATACATTATTTTTTTTTTTTTTAATTTTCAAAGTTTTCTTTTAAAACAGATTTTGATAATGGAGAGTCATTTATTAAGAGTTTTCCGAAAAAAATATTTATTGTTCTCTCAAAGAAGTATTTGACTGCATTTGACTTTCATTTGATACAAAAAGTTTTATTAGTTTATATATTAAGCAATAAAGCACGATTTAAAATTACAAATACTAGTTACTAGTGATAATAATTTATTAAAACTAAAAGTTTTATTAGTTTATATATTAAACAATAAAGCACGATTTAAAATTACAAATACTAGTTACTAGTGATAATAATTTATTAAACAATTGCTATTCCGCAATAACAAATAGACAATCATTTACTTTGTCACTCATAAGATTATATCTTTTTAGTAGCAAACATTGAGAAACGTATGAGTTGAGTGTTAATTAACTGTTACGGATCCAGCAAATTCCATTAACATGTTTATAATTATTTGCCACTTTTATAAGTTGCATACGATGGGATAGCAGGGATAAACATAGAATTTTAAAACTAAAATAAATTTTAAAACTAAAATAAATTTTAAAACTAAAATAAATTTTAAAACTAAAATAAATTATAAAAAAAAAGAAGTTGGAAGAACTTAAATGAGACGGTTTAAGTGTCTAATTTCAAAAATCATGAAAACTAGCAGTGATTTTTTTTTTATTAAAAAAATAAAATTAAAATACAGCTATTGTAGTTTAATGATCAGTATGTTTAGCCAGCAGTAATTATGTAAGCATAAATGGAACAAATAACCACTATTCCTAAATATTTGGAACGCATTAAGAAATTTTGCATAATAGCTGAAATTAAAAATAAGATCGCATCGTGCAATCATAAAAATCCTTGAAATCCTAAGCATTTGCATTGCTGCATACCATTCCTTGTCTAACAATTTATTTCATCTATGTAATTTAAATTCCTTACAAATTAGAGCGGCTCTTTTTAATGACTTTTGAACTAAATTAGAGAGATCTTTAAATTATTTTTGTAACTTACTTTTAACTTTATGGAAGGTACAAATTACACCAGTAGTTTAGCATAAACATGAAGGCTACTCTACACAAAATACAATTAATCAAAATATTTAGCTAATTAACCATAAATCGGGGTGCTTTATAAAAGCATCTGTAAAGTTTATCATTTTTGTAAACTCATATTAAAATAGTACAGGTACAAATAGACAAAGAAGCTAATGGAAATTATAACACCAAATACTAGTCAAAGAGCAATTTTTAAAAATTTAACCGATAAAATTATATATTTTTCCTATACCCATTTACTTGCTCTTGAAAGTAAAACCCCTTAAAAATATTAGATAAATCTTCTATTGATCTACAGTAACGTTATATCCTAAATGTCAGAAATGACAATCGATGTTCAGTAATAAGTTACAGACTAAGTCAGAAATGTACATTGAAACAATTTTACACGCTAATGAGAGTCAAAAACAATAGAATATCAAAATAAAAGTTTTTTTGATAAATGCGGAAACAAAAGATGAAAGTGGAATTAAATCATACTGAAGATCAGGCAATTGTGAATGAAAAGATTACACGTCTACGATTGAAGTCAAACAATCTGAATATTTACTTGTGCATCTGAATACTACTATAACTTATCAAAAAGTTATTCAATAACTCTGAAGAGGAAATTGCAGACACTAGTTAAAAAAGAACTTACCATTTAACGCTGATTGGACGATAGGAGTGAATTATATTGAGTGGTGCGTTGATCTATCTCTGGACGGGATGGCTAAACAACAAACCGGCGGCGGGTCGCGTTCGCATCCGCGGCGACAACTTTCCACTAACCGGTAAAAAACATCCAAAGAGAAGAAATATTCCAAAGGATGGCCCGATCGCAAACACACCGAAAAAAAACTGCACAATCCGATCTTGGTTTGTTTTGGGGACCGACTTCGAAACAATCACGCACAATTCGGCCGAAAAAAAACAATCAACAGATGCAAAAACAAGGCGCACGGTTTCTCTCTCCAGCAGCAGCACACAAACACGCACTTGCATCGACGTCCGATCAGACTCTTTTGGTAGCCAGACACCAGTGCGAGGACGACAGGACGGCCTCCGTGAATGTCGTCACGGGTAGGTGGAGTCTATTTGAATTAAGCCACGCCTTTTAACCAATTAGAGTAATGGTGCCGTACAGGAGGCGCGGCTATCGGGGTGAGCGAACGTCCAATCGAAAACGGAATTTGAAAGACGGGGAACGGAGATGATTGGTGGAAATGTCTGTGACTGTGCATGAGTCATGGAGAAATCGCATAAGAGAATGGGAGGAACAAACAATTCGTTAGGAAAAACTGTTCAAAATCCAATCTAGGTCTGGAATCAGTTTTTTTTTATTATTAATCTTCCTTTAACTTGAGTTTCTGTCTTGTTTACTTTTATAATAATGTCAAGGGAAGCTAATTTGACAGTTGTGAAATAAACACTTATTGCGCACCAAATCAGTGATACTGACAATTGTGATTGTTATCACTAGATTTAAGTGTCCTTTTCAACCAGGAACTGTTTATTGGTGGGAGACATTGAAATTATACCCAACGCTCTGTTCTGTAGAAACCTGAATTTCTTATCTTGACATTCGTTAACTGAGAAGGAATGAAAGTATTTTTCCTCAATATGACTTGAGAAATGGATAAAGATAAGACATTCTCTAATGAAATATATAAAATTAGCCGCGCTTAATTGTCCTTTCGTAGACCAATGGGAAACTGATGCAGACATCGTTGCTTCGACTTTTTAATATACTCATAAAACAATGGAACCATTTTTTTAGTTAACCGTATAAAATAATTCATTTTTCGGAACAGATGTAGTACAGGACATTTGTAATTATTATTATTATTTTTCATTTGGCGTTTTAAAACTTCGCCAAAATTAAAAGCACACTAACTGAAATAAAATAAAAATAATAAACTAAATTAAAGTATAACTTAAAATAAAATCCTTTGCCAGAAACAGCATTTATCAGGGAAAAAAAAGCCAAATAAAATAGTGCCAAAGAAATGTCCTATAATACACCTGCACCCATACCCATTTTCCCATTCCTTTTAATATATATATATATATATATATATATATATATATATATATATATATATATATATATATATATATATATATATATATATATATATATATATATATATATATAATTTTGTCCGTTAAGTGTTCAAAGTCAAAAATCTGAATTTACGTAATTATGTCCATACTGTTTCTTATTTCCAGTATTCTTATACAGAGGGTAAACATAAAATACAATTTTTGACCGTTTTATTTTTCAGTCAATTCTTCAAAAAATTTATACAAGTCATCAATCTGAATCTATGCAATTATTTCCCTGTAGTTTTTTGCTTTAAATTTTTATCGCACTGAAGTAAACATAGATGAAAAGTAAAATTTTTTTTTTTCATTATACATATCAGTAAATTCCAAAAACTAACACAAAGTTACAATTCTGAATCTTTATAATACACTGTTAAAAATTTTGATTCACCTCCCACCAAAAATTGGTTCCCATTTAACTGCAACCAACATTTGGTTCTTAGTTTGACGATTTAATGGTGTAGTCCGAGGTAGCACCATTAAATCGTGAAACTAAGCACTAAATGTTGGTTGCAGCTAAATGGGAACCAATTTTTGGTGCGAGGTGGGTTAAATTTTTTAATAGTGTATGGATATATGTAATTATATATTAATTAGTTGGCCAAGTAACAATACCAATATATAACGATATATGTTTTATTTTAAAAGCTAAAAAAAAACAATCTAAATACAATTACACTGTTAAAAAATTTGTTCCATCTTGCACCGAAATTTGGTTCCCATTTAGCTACAACCAACGTTTGGTGCTTAGCTTCATGATTTATTGGTGCTTATGGTCCGAGGTAGCACCATTAAATCGTGAAACTAAGCACCAAATGTTGGTAGCAGCTAAATGGGAACCAATTTTTGGTGCAAGGCGACACAATTTTTTTTTAACAGTGTATGAGAATCGCAGAACTTTAAAACAATTAACAGTAGCACCAATTCAAATAGTTAAATTATTTTTCTTTTAATTTGTGAACTGGTCACAACTACTTTTTAGCACCACTGAAGTTTATTTGTACTTTCCTCCATGAATATTGGAAGTGTTTTGTGTAATTTTTAATTGGAGTACTTTTCTGAATTAACAGCTCTTTCATATTTATGATTAAGTTAGTGTCCTATTTGACCACTTCAAAGTAAAACCATACGGGTGTGTAGGATTGACTACAAAGGATTATATAAAAATATATTTTTTATCATTTAGTTTAAAAAATAATATGACAGAGTTTTGTAAGAAATCCTTTATATACATTTTCAATTTTTTTACTCATTAACACAGCGCCGATATAGAAAACGTTTCTACCAGCAAAATGTGCTGTAAGCATTAGCGTGAATCTCACATCTTAATATCTTTTATTTATTCTGATAAAAGTATTTTTTATTATTAATTTATTAAATTTTTCTTCTTCTCTATTTTAGTGTGACTGGATGACGGCAAGTTGGTTTAATAGTATTCCGTAAAAGCGACTCTTTAGTGACAGTAATAGTCCCAAAATTTGATAGAATGCATTGTCATCGACTTCGAACCTACCTGACAAGTTTCAGCCCGATTGAATAATGGCAAGGGGATTAATTAGGGGTCCGCAGATTAACCTCAAATCGACAAATATAGAAGTTAATATAAAGAATTTAATAAAAATAATTCATGCACAACAAATGGCATAGTGAATAATGTTGCAGACCACTTAAAATGAAGGGATAAAAACGACACTTAAGTTAGTGTGGAGGATATATTCGGTGCTTAAAGTATAAGGATAAAGCTATTTCAAACATTCTCAATTATGATTTCTTATACTTAGGTATAAAAATTTATTTTATAAGGGTTTATGGAGGTTGCCATTGAATTTTAAGAATTGGTTATCTTTTAATATGTTTATTACAACTTATGACATGCAAAGAAAATTATATAAGTTCATTTGTAAATAAGATTTCAATGGCACTTCCTGGAGGTTTTTTTTTTTCTCCTTGCAGATGGAAAAGATATAGCCAGGGTTCGAATTTTTATTTTGGGTGCTGATTTTAAACAGGTATTATTTTTTTTTTTTTTATAACATTTTATTTCGTTTTCAACAAGAGGCACACTGAGGTTGAGTGTTCCTCACTTTTCTATTAATACAATTTAAAATATGATTTTTTTTTTTAATTATTTATAGTGTTTATTTTTTTTGTCCATTAATATATTTATTATAGTATTTCTTATAATATAGCAGTTACATTTTCTTCAAACTAAAATTCCTCGATGAATTAAAGTAATATTTCCGAAAACTAGCCATAAATATAAAAATTTGATTTTTAAAATCAAAGTAAAAATAAAAATGTATTAATAAATTAGCAATAAAACATGGAGAACTTTATAACCCTTTATATATAAAAAAAAAAAAAATGAATACTTTGTCAGATACATAGGATGTACAAGACAACTAAGATAGGCCTTAGCACACACACACAAAAAATAATAATGCAAAGTGTCGGTTAACAGTGTTTTTTGTTACAATTTAAAATACAAACATTGAATGATTTTTAATACAAAATTTTGAGAGAAAATGGTGATGCATTTAAAACCCTAAAGATGCATCATCAGTATGTCCCTATCCCATATAGCTAATGCTTCATTTTTATTATTATTATTATTATTATTATTTATTGTTCTTATTGTTACTATTGTTATTATTATTATTATTGTTACTATTGTTATGATTATTATTGTTACTATTGTTATTATTATTATTATCGTTATTGTTATTATTGTTATTATTATTATTATTGTTGTTGTTGTCACTATTATTATTATTTATTGTTCTTCTTCTTCTCATTATTATTATTA
This sequence comes from Linyphia triangularis, assembly GCA_963978545.1. Lineage (NCBI taxonomy): Eukaryota > Metazoa > Arthropoda > Arachnida > Araneae > Linyphiidae > Linyphia > Linyphia triangularis. The sequence goes on along the minus strand of OZ021724.1, from coordinate 101,742,793 downwards.
TAATTGTCATTATTATTGTTGTTTTTGTTATTATTGTTATTATAATTCTTGCTTTTGTTATTATTATTATTTTTGGACTACAAAATTTGCCGAAGTAGTATTTAAAACATGTGGATCAGTATTTAAGATATATCAACAGTAATAAAAGATCATTTACAAAACTAAAGGGAAAACAATTTTTTATTTATCATATTTAAAAAAAAAAAAAAAAAAAAAAAAAAAAAGAAGAAAAAAAAAGAATGGAAACTAGCATCTAAAGAATTAAAAAAAAATATATAGTTAATTTTCCTTTCAAATGTTGTTAATGATCTTCCCTTACTGTTATCATATCTTGTAATAAATTTCTCATGTTTTAATGCAATATTTCGGCAGACATTGTTGTCCAAGAAATAAAGCATTAGTTCTATGTGATTAGAGCCAGGCTAACGACAGATAAATGCAATTGTAAAAATTTCGACGGACTGCTATCTCTTGGCAAACCTAAACTGCGCATAAAACTCCCAGAAGGCAAAAACAAATTCTCCTTTGTTCAAAGGCGATGTTCGAAATCCTGAAAATTGATTTTAGCACTCTCTGTTAAAATAAAAGAAAAAATGAACTACTTGAGTACAATTTTTAAACTGCTCCTGTTTATATGGGTCTAGAGAGGGTTCTAATGCATGTAATGAACCCATATAAAGGCCCGGGAAAGCGAAGAAAATACAATCGTGGTAAATAGAGCCAGTCCTTGTTCATGCAGCCATATACGCAGTTTGCAATAGAACGCAGCACCGTATGTTTGATTTACATGAAAGGCAGAGATTGAGAGTGTTAGAAAAAGGGATTATTAGGTCACAAGGAAAAAGTGACGTCGCGAGATTGGGGATTTTCAGTACTAAAAAGGGAAAATATGAGACCTTATGTTAGGGAAACACGTGTCTGGAAATTATGTCAGATCAATATATTTTAATGAATGCAGATGAACCATAATTAATGAGATTAATTATGAGAACCATAATTAATGAGAACCATAATTAATGAGAAATTAATGAGTTCCCGAAAATGTGAGGATGCTTTCAAGTTCGGAATGCATGTTTCATTAGACAACCAGATATAAAATCATTACATGAATGTATTTTCATAAAATGTTCTTAAAAAGTGTCACTTGTAAAAACTGATATTTTTTTTAATTGTTTTAAATTATAATTTCTATTTTTAAAGCTCGTTTCCTTATTATCAGAAATGCACATATACATGTATTGAAGATTTCTACATGTTCCTGACTTCTGTAAACAGCCTAAGTTTAATTATAGCCAGACACTACTTATAGCAAAACAAATAAGTAGTATTCACTCTAAGAAAGTAAAATAATTTTTTCGTGTTTTCAGATGAATAGCTACACAAAACTTCAACTTAACTAGACATCACTTAGACGGTAGATCGTCTTAGTGCTCATAGGTATTTAATCCATTTTGGCGGCGTGAAAGCATAATGTTCGCCAAACCACAACAGAACAAAAGGCTATAAGGTTTGGCGAGAATTATGTCTTCACTCCGCCAAAATGGATTAAATACCTATGAGCACTGTGACGATCTACCGTCTAAGTGATGTCTAGTTAAGTTGAAGTTTAGTATAGTTAGTGCATCGCATACCAAACTAACCTACCTTCAACCGACGTCTGAAGTTCCATCCCCGAAACCTCGCCCCATTGGCTTGTGACTGCAATGGACAACCACTTACCAATAACAAGCAGACATTTCTCATTCGCCACATCACAATGGTTATTTTCACGGTAACTTCTCAACGCACAAGTGCGCGAAATAGACCCTCGCAATCAACAAACAATTATGCTAACTACCATTCCTTCTTCCCACAATTTGTCACACGCACTCCTTCACGCTTGTCGCTTACGGTCGGGATGGCGGACGGAAGAATGCTTTCTTGTAGGGTCCTTTTCGGGAACATCTTTGTAGCAGGTGCCAATCACCAGCGATAATCTTTTTTAAGGGGAACATCGGTTCGCTTGCTATGCAAACTTATCTCCTGGTTGGCTATGCAAACGAAACGCTTTCGATTGCTAATGGAAACTGGCGTCGTGCATACCGAATTGCGTACCCGTTGACAACTACTGCATAAAGGTGATTGAAAGTTTAAGCCTCAAATTAGTTTGTTGTCAGTGAACTTTGGAAAACCCTGCATGTGGGACTTTTGAACAGAATTTGTAACTTTCTTAGTGGAATTGAAAGTTTAAGCTTCGAGCCTGCAATTAGTGTCAGCATATGACAGAAATTTTTAACTTTCTAAGCGGAGATGAAAGAGTGACACTGAGAAATTGTGATTTAAAGTTTTCAAATGTTAAAAAAAAAGGGGGGGGGGAGGGGCACTTGTCACTTACTTCCTTTTGGGCACCCCCCCCCCCCCCACTTTTTCCAACTCACTTCTACCACTGACTATAAGAGATATTCAACTGAAATTTGTTGTAGTATTAAATCAAACATTTTGCGTTACTTTTTTTTTTTTTTTAAATGTATTGCTTAGTTGCTTAAAAAAAAAAATTTTTTCCTAAAAGATTGGGGGAAAAAAAAAAAAAAATTGACAAAAAGCACATTTTTTATTGTTTGAAGTTCAATAACATTTTATGTTGGACAAATATTTCTAAAAGCCCATGTTGAAGTAAGTAGCAATAGTTAATATAAATATGTCAGTTTTTAAACTTTATTTTTAGCTGTAATAGTTCTTGAGAAAAGGTACATTAAACACCAAAAATGCCGTACAGAGAAGTTTAAGTTTAAAGTAGACAATCACCTTATAGGCAGGATTTTCTTTCTGGGAGGGGGGATATCACTTTTAAGCTAGTGAGTTATTTTATTAGTTCAAGGTTATATTTTATTCTAAAAATAAATTTGAAAATTTTAAATTCATTATCGTACGAATCGCGCTTTTAGCACGGGGAAATTCATTTACACAGTGATAACTAAAGTTTCATACAATTTTTTTGAAAAATCATTTTAGAATTGAAATCTGCATTAACTATTAAATGTTTTGGCTTTCAATTAAAATTGATTGTGAAAGAAAATAATGTTACCAAATTTTTAAAAACAAAAGTTTTTAGAAAAATATTGATTTTTCTGTTTTCAAAGTTAAAAAAGCTACGTATTCCAGAAACTTGGATGGAGGGTCAAAACATTAAGAATTAAATTACGAACAATTTCCAATTATAATTTTTTTTTATTGGCCTAATGAAGTTGATGTATTCACAGTTCAAAAATATGCTGAATAACGAGCAAAATGTTAATTAGCTAATTAATTTTCTAGTAAAACTGAACTTTTAAAATTGTAATCATTATTACTAATTATGTACTTGGAGTTGCAAAAAAAATTCAGATTTTAAAATGATAATTTAAAAAAACAAATATGTATGATTAGAATTAATAATGGACTGTTCACTATTCATTATTCAATGTCCGAAAAGCCGAGACTTATTTCTTTCATTTAACTTGATACAACGTATCTGTTCCCATCTCTGATCACAAATTCACGCTCTCACTATCACAAAACTTTTTCAATTGTAATCATCATTACTAATTATGTACTTCAGGGTGCAAAAAAATCAGATTTTGAAATGATAATTAAAAAAAAAAGTTCAAATGTGTATGCACACATTAGAATCAATAACGGTCTGTTCACTGTTCATTATTTAATGCCCAAAAAGCCGATAGTTATTTCTTTCACATAACTCGATACAACGTGTCTGTTCCCCTCTCTGATCACAAATTCACGCTCTCACTATCACAAAACTTTTTCAATTGTAATCATCATTACTAATTATGTACTTCAGGGTGCAAAAAAATCAGATTTTGAAATGATAATTAAAAAAAAAAGTTCAAATGTGTATGCACACATTAGAATCAATAACGGTCTGTTCACTGTTCATTATTTAATGCCCAAAAAGCCGATAGTTATTTCTTTCACATAACTCGATACAACGTGTCTGTTCCCCTCTCTGATCACAAATTCACGCTCTCACTATCACAAAACTTTTTCAATTGTAATCATCATTACTAATTATGTACTTCAGGGTGCAAAAAAATCAGATTTTGAAATGATAATTAAAAAAAAAAGTTCAAATGTGTATGCACACATTAGAATCAATAACGGTCTGTTCACTGTTCATTATTTAATGCCCAAAAAGCCGATAGTTATTTCTTTCACATAACTCGATACAACGTGTCTGTTCCCCTCTCTGATCACAAATTCACGCTCTCACTATCACAAAACTTTTTCAATTGTAATCATCATTACTAATTATGTACTTCAGGGTGCAAAAAAATCAGATTTTGAAATGATAATTAAAAAAAAAAGTTCAAATGTGTATGCACACATTAGAATCAATAACGGTCTGTTCACTGTTCATTATTTAATGCCCAAAAAGCCGATAGTTATTTCTTTCACATAACTCGATACAACGTGTCTGTTCCCCTCTCTGATCACAAATTCACGCTCTCACTATCACAAAACTTTTTCAATTGTAATCATCATTACTAATTATGTACTTCAGGGTGCAAAAAAATCAGATTTTGAAATGATAATTAAAAAAAAAAGTTCAAATGTGTATGCACACATTAGAATCAATAACGGTCTGTTCACTGTTCATTATTTAATGCCCAAAAAGCCGATAGTTATTTCTTTCACATAACTCGATACAACGTGTCTGTTCCCCTCTCTGATCACAAATTCACGCTCTCACTATCACAAAACTTTTTCAATTGTAATCATCATTACTAATTATGTACTTCAGGGTGCAAAAAAATCAGATTTTGAAATGATAATTAAAAAAAAAAGTTCAAATGTGTATGCACACATTAGAATCAATAACGGTCTGTTCACTGTTCATTATTTAATGCCCAAAAAGCCGATAGTTATTTCTTTCACATAACTCGATACAACGTGTCTGTTCCCCTCTCTGATCACAAATTCACGCTCTCACTATCACAAAACTTTTTCAATTGTAATCATCATTACTAATTATGTACTTCAGGGTGCAAAAAAATCAGATTTTGAAATGATAATTAAAAAAAAAAGTTCAAATGTGTATGCACACATTAGAATCAATAACGGTCTGTTCACTGTTCATTATTTAATGCCCAAAAAGCCGATAGTTATTTCTTTCACATAACTCGATACAACGTGTATGTTCCCCTCTCTGATCACAAATTCACGCTCTCACTATCACAAAACTTTTTCAATTGTAATCATCATTACTAATTATGTACTTCAGGGTGCAAAAAAATCAGATTTTGAAATGATAATTAAAAAAAAAAGTTCAAATGTGTATGCACACATTAGAATCAATAACGGTCTGTTCACTGTTCATTATTTAATGCCCAAAAAGCCGATAGTTATTTCTTTCACATAACTCGATACAACGTGTCTGTTCCCCTCTCTGATAACAAATTCACGCTCTCACTATCACAAAACTTTTTCAATTGTAATCATCATTACTAATTATGTACTTCAGGGTGCAAAAAAATCAGATTTTGAAATGATAATTAAAAAAAAAAGTTCAAATGTGTATGCACACATTAGAATCAATAACGGTCTGTTCACTGTTCATTATTTAATGCCCAAAAAGCCGATAGTTATTTCTTTCACATAACTCGATACAACGTGTCTGTTCCCCTCTCTGATCACAAATTCACGCTCTCACTATCACAAAACTTTTTCAATTGAAATCTTCATTACTAATTATGTACTTTAAAATGAAAAAAAAAAAAAATCAATTTTTAAAATGATAATTAAAAAAAAAAGTTCAAATATGTACGTACACCTTAAAACCAATAATGGGCTGTTCATTATTTTATTCCCGAAAAGCCGAAACTCATTTCTTTCACATAACTTGATACAACGTGTCTCTTCCCCACTCTGATCACAAATTCAAGCTCTCACTATCACAAAACTTTTTGAATTGTAATCATCATTACCAATTATGTACTTTAAAATGAAAAAAAAAAATCAATTTTTAAAATGGTAATTAAATAAAAAATTCAAGTATGTACGTACACCTTAGAACCAATAATGGGCTGTTCATTATTTAATTCCCGAAAAATCGAAACCCATTTCTTTCACATAACTTGATACAACGTGTCTGTTCCCCTCTCTGATCACAAATTCACTCTCTCACTATCACAAAACTTTTTCAATTGAAATCTTCATTACTAATTATGTACTTTAAAATGAAAAAAAAAAAAAAAATCAATTTTTAAAATGATAATTAAAAAAAAAAGTTCAAATATGTACGTACACCTTAAAACCAATAATGGGCTGTTCATTATTTTATTCCCGAAAAGCCGAAACTCATTTCTTTCACATAACTTGATACAACGTGTCTCTTCCCCACTCTGATCACAAATTCAAGCTCTCACTATCACAAAACTTTTTGAATTGTAATCATCATTACCAATTATGTACTTTAAAATGAAAAAAAAAAATCAATTTTTAAAATGGTAATTAAATAAAAAATTCAAGTATGTACGTACACCTTAGAACCAATAATGGGCTGTTCATTATTTAATTCCCGAAAAATCGAAACCCATTTCTTTCACATAACTTGATACAACGTGTCTGTTCCCCTCTCTGATCACAAATTCACTCTCTCACTATCACAAAACTTTTTCAATTGAAATCTTCATTACTAATTATGTACTTTAAAATGAAAAAAAAAAAAAAATCAATTTTTAAAATGATAGTTAAAAAAAAAAAGTTCAAATATGTACGTACACCTTAAAACCAATAATGGGCTGTTCATTATTTTATTCCCGAAAAGCCGAAACTCATTTCTTTCACATAACTTGATACAACGTGTCTCTTCCCCACTCTGATCACAAATTCAAGCTCTCACTATCACAAAACTTTTTGAATTGTAATCATCATTACTAATTATGTACTTTAAAATGAAAAAAAAATCAATTTTTAAAATGGTAATTAAATAAAAAATTCAAGTATGTACGTACACCTTAGAACCAATAATGGGCTGTTCATTATTTAATTCCCGAAAAATCGAAACCCATTTCTTTCACATAACTTGATACAACGTGTCTGTTCCCCTCTCTGATCACAAATTCACTCTCTCACTATCACAAAACTTTTTCAATTGAAATCTTCATTACTAATTATGTACTTTAAAATGAAAAAAAAAAAAAAATCAATTTTTAAAATGATAATTAAAAAAAAAAGTTCAAATATGTACGTACACCTTAAAACCAATAATGGGCTGTTCATTATTTTATTCCCGAAAAGCCGAAACTCATTTCTTTCACATAACTTGATACAACGTGTCTCTTCCCCACTCTGATCACAAATTCAAGCTCTCACTATCACAAAACTTTTTGAATTGTAATCATCATTACCAATTATGTACTTTAAAATGAAAAAAAAATCAATTTTTAAAATGGTAATTAAATAAAAAATTCAAGTATGTACGTACACCTTAGAACCAATAATGGGCTGTTCATTATTTAATTCCCGAAAAGCCGAAACTCATTTCTTTCACATAACTTGATACAACGTGTCTGTTCCCCTCTCTGATCACAAATTCACGCTCCCACTATCACAAAACATAACCAATCGAATCCCAAAGTCATCTTCTCAAGTGACAACGGCAGATAACGCTCTGAACAACCTTTTCAAGAGTAAATCGGGTATAGAAAAAACTCCAACCGCCCCCCCCCCCTCTCCCTAACCTTTTAAGACATAACATAGGCGCATGATGAGAATATTTTCAATTTCTGTTTCTAAAAATAGCTCAAAAAGTTAATAAAGGAGTCTGTTGAAGATACCTGGTTAGTGTGTATGCATCCGCTGGAAGTGAATTGTACGCTCCGTTGGACTGCATCGCACCCGCTCCTGAATATTTTTGCATTTAGATGAATGTAAAGCCCTAAAAATAGACTTTTTCTCATAGTTAGCTTATCTGAAATGAGCTTTCTGACTTTTTGTTGTTGTTATATATATATCTATAATAGGACTGAGGTCTATGTAACTTCGCAGGATCCTTGCAGGGTCGCTGGAAGTTTGGTTTGAAGTTTATTCGAGGATTTACTTCTGAAAGGTATGGACATACGTATTATTTTGCTCAACATTTTCTGTTTGTTTCAAATTTTGCTGATGTGTTATTTCAATTTGAGTAGAGTTTATGTTTCTGTACTTTTGAACAAGTATAAGCAATGTTAATGTATTTAGATTTGTCAGTGGCGTCTTAAAATATAGGCAATAATTTAGCTTGAAATTGATTTGTTCTGATATTAAATATTTCAAAAAAAAAAAAAAAAATTCTGTTAATATTTCTCATTTCAGCTTTCCAGTATAACTCATTTTTGTAAAAACTTTAGTTATTTTGTTTTAAGAAGCGTTAGTTTATGGTATAATGGTTACTTTAAAACTGCATGCGTTTTATTTTATTTTATATTCACTTTGTTGCTGTACTTTTTTTCTTCTTCTTTTATTTATGTCACAACTATGAACCTTAGACCAAATGATTCAAATTTTCGTTTCATAGCATCTGCTGAAGTAATGCTTTATAGCATATGAATTTTTACGGTAGATATAACAACAATAATAAAAAAACATTGACAAATTATGGAAAAGAAATAACCGGATTTTTTTTCTTCTTTTAACTTAACAAAAATACTACTGCAAAACATAGTTATTTTCCTTTCGAAATTTGTTAAGGATCTTTTATAATTGCTGTTATACCTGGTACAATTATTAATAGGTTTAAAAGTAATACATTACCAGATGACGTGGAACAAAAAAATGAAGCATTAGGTCTAAGGTTGGTTGTATTCAGATTATCTGGCGCCGTCAGCAACACGAGGGCTATAATGCGCCGAAACGTTTCGTCATTTAACAAGCCAACATACATTTACAAACACCCATGCCAACACGGGACTCGAACCCGCAACCTCGCGGTCTAGAAGCCAGCACGCTAACCACTATACCGTTTGGTCGGCGCATTAGGTCTAAGAGATGAATACATGCTTAAATACATGCTTGCCTCTGAGTGTCATGGACGTATATATACGTGCCTTGATCCCCAGTTTTTTCAGCAATACTAAACATTTTTAAATTCATAAATAAAATTTAAAATAAAATATTTTTAAAACATTTTTATCAGGATGAAAGTTTAAAACCCATTTAAAACAAAATAAATAAAAAAAAAAAATATTTTTGAATCAGAAATATGATTTAAAAATTATTGCAGGGAAAATAATTGTATGATTTCGCCCATTCCTTGAACGCTCTGAGGGTTCTTAAGATATAAGTTAAAGTTTTGAACAAAAGTGAGATTAACTCGTAGTTGCTCCATGACTATTTATTTTGTAACTGGCTGAACATCAACAGTTGATTTGTTTGAATTTGTGAAATACTTTGCAACATAAAATGAGTTTTCTGTTTGTGACGTTAACTGTATAAGTAGAAAGTGTTTTATAGGTTACTAAATATAGAAAAAAAATTGATAGAGTTATTCCAAAAGATTTAATCGTTTGCCATTTCGTAGTTTATTTCCATCGTTTGCTTTTTCAACTCAGAAATTATTTGGCCGATGATACTGTTAATTTTAAAGTTATTAAATACTAATGTTTAAAAATTAGTTTAGGAAATAACGGTTACTTTGAAATTGCATGTGTTTTATTTTATTTTATATTCACTTTGTTACTGTACTTTTTTTTTCTTTTATTTATATCACAGTATCGGGGTAGTATTTATTAAGAAATATAATGAACAATTGTTATAAGGAATAACCGATTATACAATTTATTGACATCTATATTAGTTAAACAGCTGTGTCAATTTTTATATCAAAAATACTTTTTTCAGTTTTTAGCTCACCAGTTCCCAATTTAAAGGCTTATGTATAAGTTTACCTCCCAGAGTTTATGCACAGGGAATAAAACAGTAAGATTCCAAAAACCAATTAACAACGATTTTTACAATGTAGTTACATTAATATAAGAGCAATTCAAACACAAGCAACAAACCAATGAGTTCAATCCAAAGCTCTTTTTTTTAAGGTTTCTTGAATGGAGGACAAAATGGTTTTTAGTAAAAAGGTATCTGTTTTTATCGAAAAAAAATCTATTTCTTAATTTAAATTGCAATGTCACCTGATGAAGCAAACTACACAATCTTTAAATATCCAAATTTTATTCCTAATTTAAAACTTTAAATTTTATATTAATTAATATTAAAGAGGACTTTTTTTTAATGTTGCTATTGGTTGCATTAGTGTCAAATGTAGTGAACCAATGTTTTCTAGAAAATTGCTCTCGATTTTTTGAAAGTGAGTCAAATTGGTGATAAATATTACGTCATTAATTATGTAATAAATATCGCCACCATTAAAAGATGCCAGTATTTGGTGCCAGAGAAATTGTCTGGATCTTTTCTCATTGAAAATTAGAGTGATTGGTTGAAAAATAAAAAAAAAATGCTCATTATTTTGCAGGTAATAACATGTTGAACTATCGGATTTAACCCATTCAAGACGGCTTTGAAATGAATTAACAGTAATTGTTTTTAACTTTTAGCTTGATAATTTAAATCATTTAAGGTATATTTTGAATTTTGCAGATTTTTTGGAAAATTATTTTTAGGATTTTTTAAAAAAAACACTGAGTGGAACCACAATCTCGATTTATTGGCAAAGAAAAAAACTAAAATTTTGATTAGCAAGTTTTCTTGCCAACCGTCTTTAACGGGTCAATTCAATCCATTCAAATTCGATTTTCGAACAGTTTCAGCAATTTTTCCCCAATCGAACCAGTATATTCATTAACTAAGTACCATTTCTCGACCTTCCATAAAATATTTCAGAATGTTATTCGATGACTAGCAGAGGTCGGAAATATCGATCAAAATAAATATCGATACTATATCGTTGCATAGAAAAAAATATCGATACGTGATTTTTTTTTTTTATTTGATTTTTAATTTTGCTAGAAACAAAGTTTTTCGGGGTAAATTTGTACTCTTCATGATTGATTTTTTGTAAGGTGACTACTTTTCAACTGCAGGGGATCTATTACAAAAAAAAAAGTTATATTTTCGCTTAATTGGTGCAGGTATTTTAAGAAAAATTTAGATAATTTTCAATAGCTTATAAGTGTATGGCAAAATATTGAATATTGGGGACATATTAACTGTCTCTCAACCAAGTTCAAACTTTAGTTTGAAAGTTTTTGAAAAGGGAATAAAGAAAATCGAAAAAACACATGGAACTACAAAACGATCATCAAAAAACTAAAAACGTTTGAAAATATCGATATATCGGTGACTTTTATCGATATTTTTAATATCGATACTTTTTTAGAAATATCGATAAAAATATCGCAGTATCGATATATCGCCGACCTCTAATGACTAGACTTACAGTCTACTCTCAGTCTATTAAGGACGAGGAAAGAGAACAACCATTACTTTAAGAACATCTTAACTACAAATCCAGCGAAATTGCTGGATTTTAGGTGTCCTTCGTCTTCCTCGACTAGATCTATAAACTCCTCTTTTTTTTTTACGATCCTATCACGCGCCTAAAAGCACTTCAGATCTGACATCGATGTTTTACATTGGTGGAAAAGCTATCGCACCTGATGTTGACTCTATCTTTTCGATATCCCTAATAGATGCGCGATACCATCGATCGCATATCCGGTAAAATCCATTACTGTTCGAATGGGTTGTTGCATGCTCCAACCTGGATTTATTATTTGTACAAGAAGAATCTGTGCTTTATTATTAAGTGCGTAGTACGGAAAATATACTACAGCGGATAAAATTCGTGCTGTAGGTATTATACGCATTTCCGGTTTATGGATGTATAAAGACTGAGAAGCGATTGGAAGTTTAGGTACCCGTCAAACATCACACTGAATTTTTTTTTATAGAATATGGAGGGAAATTGGCAAATTACGAATCCTCTGGTCTGCCGTGACAAAAATGGCCGAAACTAGTTAAAATTCGGTTTTGAATTACTTGAACAGAATCGAAATATGTCATAACTTGCCAAAAAGTGGACACAATTTTTTGTCTGATAATCCACCGCACAACTATTTTCAATGTGGAAGGTAGCAGATGATTTCTGATCCGTGGTTTGGAAAACTTGCACATTTTAAAAGTGAGCCAAATTGGCGATATCAGTGACGTAATATTTATTGCCAGTTTGGTTCACTTTTAAAAGATGCAAGTAGTCTGTTGCCAGATATCTGAATTGTCTGAAACTTTCTTAACTGAAAATTAAAGAGTGATGGGTTACCATATTTAAAAAGAATGCTCATTATCCAGCAAGTTATGGTATATTTGGCAATCAGAATTAATTCAACTCGTTCAAGGTCGATTTTCGTCCAGTTTCAGCCACTTTTGTCACGGCAGACCTATGGATTCGTAATCTTCTAACTTTTCTCTATATTCTATTTAAAAAAAAAAAAATTAGAATGACGTTAGATGGGGTACATAAACTTGAAATCGCCTCTTGGTCTGATAGCTTCTAGTATAAATTGGCTGTAGTTAAAAAAAAAAATCACCATCCAAGCCTACCTCATAGACCTTTATATTTTTTTGGCACAATATTTGATAAAATTTTGCTATAAAGCGCATAAACTTTTTCACCAGCTATGATAACAGTAATACGAAATCATTCACAATAATTGAAAGGAGAATAACTAGGTATTTTTTATTACACTTTAAAACGGTTTTATAAGTTAAGCTGATAAAAAAATTTAAAAGCAAATTAATAAAAAATATATCACTAGTAATTTTCATTAGCAAATTTTGTTGATTTTTTTTATTACTGCTTTTAAACCAGGTGAAAAAATTAATATGTTTGAAAGTAATATTTTTCAGATTACTGTTGAGCCCCCTCCCCCCTACCCCTTCCCCACCAAAAAAAAAATAAAAAAATTAAGCATTAGATCAATAGGGCAAACTAGCTGATAGCCCCTTTTGAGCTAACACGGTTTTGATTAGCCTGGAGTCTGTAGAAATCAATAAATATTCTTAAAGTTTTATATATGTACAGCTGATACCATAAAGGTATAATCACAAACTTTTTAAAAAAAAAGGCTCAAAATTCTGCCACTGATATTTCTTGCTAAAAAAAAAATAATCAGAAGCTTTGTTGGATTCTGTTCATCTTCATCTAATTTCATGTTCAATATTCCTTTTAAGGTTCAGACTGTTTTCAAACTGATTCAGACAATTTTTGTTGCAAGGACAGTCAGTTAGCTTCAATATAAACATTTGAAGTACAATAATTTCATTAGGCGTCGAAATTTTGAATTGATTTTTTTTTTTTTTTTCAATTGTCATAATAATATTATATTTCTATTGTCTTAAAATTACTTTACTATTATCTAAATATTATTTTTCTATTGTCTAACTAATACTTTTCAATTGTCTAAATATTATTTTTCTATTATCTAAATATTACTCTTCTATTATCTAAATATAATTTTTCTATTATCTAAATATTAATTTTCTATTGTCTAAAAATAATTTTTCTAATAATTAAATATTATTTTTAAATTATTTAAATGTTATTTTCTATTGTCTAAATATTATTTTTACCATTTTTTCTATATTTATTTTTCTAATATCTAAATATTATTTTTCAATTATCTAAATATTATTTTCTATTGCCTAAGTATTATTTTTACCATTTTTTCTAGTATCTAAATATTATTTTCCCCGTAACTTTGGAAGATATAGCCCAATAACAAGCTGTCTCAATCATGATCGTGATTTAATATTTTTTTTTACAATAATAAATTGTACTGAGCTTTTTTTTTTTTTGCTACTTAGTATTTACAGCGGACTCTAATTTCAGCTTTGTTTACTATGCATTATGTAGGTAAAATTTCCCTATAGCAGCAAATCGGATTATTTTTCTATTCGAAAATATATCATCATTATAAAAGAGCAATCTAGGCTTAGGTTATCATTTACCCAATTATTACGAGAAAGCATTTTAGAAGTTATTTTTTCTCTCAAATGTATTGCAAGATTTGCAATATATAAAATAAAATAAATTATTACGGGTTAAAAGTAATTTTAGTATGTGAACCAAAACACACTTAAAAAAAAAAAAAAAAAAAAAAAAAAACCCTTTAATATTTCTGCATGAACTGAAAATATTTTACAAAAACTACATTTATAGAAAACAAAAATGATCAACAATATAAACCGTAATTTATTTGTATTTCACAAGGAAAGCAATTTACGAATTTAACATAGCGTTCCGTAATTCAATTGTTTCAATGATGGTAATTGTTAATATGACGCGTAGTCTGTTCCTTAAACGTGTTTACTTGCGAACTTCTTAAAGAGCTATTTACATAATTACTAAATCATGATTTACTTTTATTACTGACAAATACCAAAAGTATTGCAGGAAGAAATAAGAATATATTTACATTTAGTAGTGAAGTAATATGTGTGCTTTTGAATATTGTATCACGTGCCTATTAAAACGCTAATGGACTACCTAATGATAGACTGTTAGAAGTAATAGAAGTGTTCTTTATTGGGAGACCTTTTTAAACAAATAAACTATTAATTTATTAATAATATATTATTATATTTAAATCTGGTTTGAAACGAAGGACATACTGTTTTAGAAGATACAATTGAAAATGCTGTAATTGTTTGAATGCAAAAATCGATTGTTATAAAGAAAAGAAATAATAACTACTTTAGGAATAGTAATGATAATGGATGACTGTATGGAAAACAAAAACGATCAGAAGTGATCAACGTTAATTTTTCTTTGAATTGTGGCAAGATAAAGTTCTGCTAAAAATTAAAAATATTTACCTAGACGATTTAAATTATCAAATTAAAGCATACTCAGTATTTAAAAAAAGAATCATCATATATAATTTGATTTTTATTACAATAAAAAAAAAATCGGCTTAGAGCCAATGTATAGTTTACCATTAGCTTTAAGTTCAGGCACATTACAAAGGGTTTTTTTTATTTAAATCTTAAAAAACATCGATACATCAATACAACTGAACAACATCATCATACATCTCTTCTTAAACAAGCAAGCGCATGCCCACACAATGCTTTTGACACATTGAAAACAAAACTTCTGGGCTTAAGGCCCTGGGTAATAAACATCAATATAAATGATTTCATGTACTCACTTTTTGAGTTCTAAAATGTTTTACTGAAGCATTCCGCAAACTTTATCCGTCTGAATTTATCGCACTTCTTTTTTTTTTCGCGGTCAGATTTAAGCAATTTTTTCCAAACGATTTTAAAATTAAATGTGAAAATTAACCATTCGTTAGTATTTTGAGAAGGAATAGAATCTAGTCACCGAGAAGTTTTTGATCGGAAAGTTTCAGTTAATCAGAAATGTATCCGTATGAATTTGTAGCATTTTTTATTCATGGATATATATGAAAAAATTTCGTTTTCAAAGCAATTTTCGCTTTAAATTAAAAAAAAGTTTCTTTCTTTCAATTTTGAGAAGGAACTGAACGAGATCTGGTGGTCGAACAGTGAAATAAAGGACTGAATGTAAACAGTTTAAAATTCTAAGTATCAACACTTTCAAATTTATTTCTAAAATGATATAACCCATAAAAAAAAGTTTTTAATAAAAATATTTTGTACGAATTGCCAATATTTATATTCATTAACACAGCGCCGTTTCTGTTGCCAGCGTGTGCTTGGTGTTGGCATCTAATTTTAAATATCAAAAACATCTCTATCAACAAAATAAGCGGTAAACAATGTTTCAAAATTTATTTATTAAAAATGAATGCGAATTTATGCACTCACATCCAAATATTATTTACTTATTCTGAATGAAATAATTTTATTACTTATTAAAACAATTTTGGCAACAGGAAAGAGTTTCATCAATGATCGGTTAAATACTATTTCAGCGTGATTGGATGACGGCAAGTTGGGTTATTAGCATTCCATAAAAGCGACATTTCAGTGACAGTGGCAGCCCCCAAAATACTATAGAATGCATTGTCATCGTCACCAATTGGATGTCGTCAAAGCGTTAATTAGGTTGCTGCAGATTTACCCGCCATCGAAATCTCCATTCACACATAAAATCGAAGTTAATGTAGAGGATTTAAAAATGAGTACTTGCCTTTACACTAAGAAAAAACAAACAAAAAAAACCATGGAGATTATAAGTACCCAATTTACTGGAAAATTAACACATTTTACTTATTTCTATAATGTAGTGTTTGAAACTTGAAACATGTGTTTTTGTAGATATATGTTTGTGTCGAGGGTATAAGGTTTCTAAGTAGGAATTTCATTTCGTGTTATTCAGAAGAATATCAATCAAGCAGCATAAAACTTTAAAAAAAAAAAAAAATTGTCTCATGCTTCATTTAGTTATAAATATTCATGTGATTGTATGTTATTATGTATATCGTACATTGTTTTCGTAAGTCTTTTTTACCCAACACTATGTTATTAAAAGTAAAACAATGGTTCAAAAGAATTAAGTTTTTAAGATTGTCAATGACTGGAAAGACTAAAAAAAAACTTAAAAAATGAAATATTAAAAATAAATATGAGAATAATTTTTATCCAAATTTTCAAAAATAATCTGAATTTCACAAAGTTGCATATATTTATGTATATTTTTATTGCATTGAACTGATTATGTATTTCTAAATATATTGCCTGTTTCTCAAATAAATTCTGTAGAATTAGAATGTAATGATATCGCCAATTACTATTGTAAGATATTTCATTTGAGTTAACAAGTGTTAAATAAGTATTTTAGTAAAGTATTAAATAAGTGTAACTACAAATCTATCACAACTTCATTTGATGTTCCACATAATATGATAGAAATATGATTATATATTGATTATTTTTTTTTAATATCGTTGTTTGATTTTTATAAGTAACAAATTCAAATGTTCCTTTTGGAAAAATTTCGCATTTTCCCTTGCATTTTGTTGAGCAAAGAATGAAATTTTGATTGATTCAAAATGCAAAGAATAACTTACTCACACTTTATTAAACCTTGTAAAAAATTTATTAAAAATATAGTAAAAACTATATCTATATATATCAACAAAGTTTGTAAAATAACAAATAAAATTGTTATAAATTAAAAATATTTAAAATTGCACTATGTTGCATTAAACTTAGTTGAACAAATAAAAGTGATGGATTCAAAAAACAGAAAATATATTTATTTGTTATTTTACAAACTTTGTTGATATATATAGATATAGTTTTTACTATATTTTTAATAAATTTTTCACAAGGTTTAATAAACTGTGAGTAAGTTTTTCTTTGCATTTTGAATCAATCAAAATTTCATTCATTGCTCAACAAAGTGCAAGGGAAAATACGAAGTTTTTTCAAAAGGAACATTTGAATTTGTTACTTATAAAAATTAAACAATGAAATTGTAATTGTTGTAAACATTTAAAGTTTGTTATTTTTAATAGAGGAAAATAGAACCTTTTAACTGTAACTGTTTCCATCATGAGACTTACGTATCAATATCACTATTCGATAGTTCAGGTTCACTGAGTCTCTTTCAACATAAGCAGATTATGCAAATGAAAGTTATCAATTTTTGAGTTCATTTCTTAATTTAAAAGTATCGATTGGGTGGTTGGGCATTTCATGTATTGCTTCTTAGATAAAGAAAGCAGGAAAATTCGAAGTTTATGGATAATTGTCCAAACATAAACAGCCGAGTTTTCTGCAGCAGATAATCTTTTGAAAGTAGCGCAGAACTGATCCTGAATTATAGCCATTATGATCATAAAGCATTTAAATTTGAGTGACACTTGTGGCGGAAAAGTGTAAGATAATGACATAGCTGCGGGATCAATGATACGTCAATGAATAATTAAAATTCGATTCGTTTCTCGAAGTGATTAAAATGTTCTCGATTAAGTTGACAGTTAGACATAAAAAAAAAAAAAATTCAGTTGTTTCAGTTTTGGTCATTTTAGAAATAAAACTCATTTGTAAACTAAGAAGTGTTTTGTTTTATATGACCATCGGTTATTTCGTTTATTTTAGTTTGGTGAGAAAGTATAGTGTAGGACTTGTCCTGGAGACAGAGTATGGTTCTAGCATGCGAAAGGTATCGGAATCAAGACCATGACGTCATATAATTTTTTTTTCGTTTATAGTAGTTTGGTGAGAAAATATAGTGTCGAACTTGTCCTGGAGACAGAGTAAGGTTCTGGCATGCGAAAGGTATCGGAATCAAGACCATGACGTCATATAATTTTTTTTTTCGTTTATAGTAGTTTGGTGAGAAAATATAGTGTCGAACTTGTCCTGGAGACAGAGTAAGGTTCTGGCATGCGAAAGGTATCGGAATCAAGACCATGACGTCATATAATTTTTTTTTCGTTTATAGTAGTTTGGTGAGAAAATATAGTGTCGAACTTGTCCTGGAGACAGAGTAAGGTTCTGGCATGCGAAAGGTATCGGAATCAAGACCATGACGTCATATAATTTATTTATTTTCGTTTATAGTAGTTTGGTGAGAAAATATAGTGTCGAACTTGTCCTGGAGACAGAGTATGGTTCTAGCATGCGAAAGGTATCGGAATCAAGACCATGACGTCATATAATTTTTTTTTCGTTTATAGTAGTTTGGTGAGAAAATATAGTGTCGAACTTGTCCTGGAGACAGAGTAAGGTTCTGGCATGCGAAAGGTATCGGAATCGAGTCCATGACGTCAAACAATTTTTTTTTTATTTAAAAAATATATGTGGATATAATGGCGATATTCTTTCCTGGTGAGTGTTTCATGGGTTGTCTCCCAAATGAGGTGCAAATGCGTGTCTTTTGTTGACTTCTCAAAAACATCCTTCCTCCCTGTACGAAATCCAGAATCATGTTACAGTGGTATTTCAGAAGAATGTACAGTGAAGAGTAGTGTAACTATTTCGCTTAGAAAAATCCAATGCAATCGGTACAGCTTAATGTGAAGAGCAAGACTAAAACATGCTGTGTCGAATTTTCTTATCATTCTAATCGTTTCATGGTCGAAAGATGAGCACTAAAGAGTTGTTCATCATTCGTCCATGAAATATACAGGAAGGTTACCCTATGGGAGGTCTTTATAATCAAATCTTTCCCCCATTTGCGGCAAGTAAGAGAAGAAAAAAAAACAAAAAACGAAAGCCTACTTTGGTTTGTTCTCCAAAAGAGTTCTCATGAGCGGAACGCTTGAGAACGCTGGTTCAGCGATACAATACGATTTAATTTCAATTTTCTTAAGGCCGACCGAACGGTATGGTGGTTAGCGTGCTAGCTTCTAGACCGCGAGGTTGGGGGTTCGAGTCCCGTGTTAGGCATGAGTGTCAGTAAATGTATGTTGGCTTGTCTAATGACGAATGTTTCGGCGCATTATAGCCCTCGTGTTGCTGACGGCGCCAGATAATCTGAAAACAACCAACCAATTTCCTTAAGAAAATTTCTAGAAATAAAACAACCATCTACAATACAGTGTCTTTCAGAAACAGTTATATAACTTTGAAATGAAACAATTGTAAAACAGAGGGGAAGGGGGGAGGGGGACAAAAAGAAGAGACAGGAGAGTTAAAAGATTAGAGACTGGATAGTTAAGGATGGAATTCTAAATGGGTTTTCAAAATTAGTTACAATATTGAAATGTGGCAGCAAATTGTCTCAAAATATGTAAATAGCGAAACAAGTCATTTCCCTCATGAAAAGGTGCCCCTACTATCCCTTTACTGGATAGAGCTCCTGCTATCCCTATGTATCCCTTTACAGGATAGTGCCCCTGCTGTCCCTTTACATGATAGTGCCCCTACTATCCCTTTAATGCAGCGTCAGCCACTACGCGGCCCGCGGGCCAGATTTGGCCCGCGACGGATATTTCTGCGGCCCGCCGGCACCCCAGAAGATAAGAAGAAAAAATCAAATTTCACGATATGAACACTTTTTTTTATATAATTATAATTTATCCAAAAAAATATGTGTTAACTATGTAGAACAGAGTACTCCACAATATGCACGAAGAAATTATATGAATAAGCTTTCAGGTAGGTGATTTTCATCAAAAATAAATACAGGAATAACTTAACTGAATCTCATTTAAAAAATCTATTGAAATTGACTGCAACAAATACTTCGAAAGACATCGACTTTATCATAAAATAAACTGATCTTTTTCGACCGCCATCGTCTCACAATTGATACCGACTAAAACGGAGTAATTTTGAATTACAGTTTAAATACTTTTAATAAGTTAGTCCAAGTCGTATTCTCACTTTGAAACAAGATTCCCTTCTTTTTTAGACTTTGATTTTCTAATAATGAAAGTTATATATATATTTTTTTAATTAAAAAAAAAAAAAAAAAAAATCAAACATTAATTGTAGTTTTATTAGGATAAAAAAAAAAGTTTTTTTCTTCTCCAGTTTTTAGAAATGCTACATAGTGTTAAATCTAGAATAATTAAAGATATATATTTTGGTGTATCCGGCCCGCGAAAAGCTTCAATATAAGTCATACGGCCCGCCGCTAAAAGTTAGTGGCGAACGCTGCTTTAATGGATAATGCCCTTACTATATATTTTATGGATAGTGCCCTTAATATCACTTTACTAGATAGTGCCCCTACTATTCATTTACTGGATAGTGCTCTTACTATCTCTTTAATGGATAATGCCCTTACTATCCCTTTACTGGATGGTCCTTCCACTATATCTTTACTGGATAGTGCCCCTACTATTCATTTACTGGATAGTGCTCTTACTATCTCTTTAATGGATAATGCCCTTACTATCCCTTTACTGGATGGTCCTTCCACTATATCTTTACTGGATAATGTCGCTAATATCCCTTTACTGGATAGTGGTCCCCAAAGCTGCCACTTTAGCATAATGCAGTGGTTTCAAAAGGCACATAGATGGGGTTTTAAGTACCTCACGCTCACAAGTTTTGTTTAGTAACAAATCCGTCCAAATTTAAAATGTCATCAACGCTAAAACCATATGCACTCTGCAGCCGTCATCAAATTTACTCCAATCAATCAATTTATCAAACCGGTTAATTTAAAATTCATACCTGCCAATCTAATATATCAGTTGTCCCTTTTTCTGTCTTGTTTTGTAGTTGTATCATTTCAAAATTAGAGACATTCTGAAAGACCCCTGTACCTCGATTATACGACTTTACCGACGTTAAATTTACTCAACAACCCATTAATTGTAACGACCTCAGTTCGAATGCTAAGCAACGTTGTTTAAACGTCAATATAGCGACGTGGAACATTCGAGTTTTTTTCCCCCCTCAGTTAACGATCTTTCCTTGATTTCTGTTTTAATAGAAGAGGACTTTTAAAGCTCAATAAAAGCGTAACAACATAGGAGGTCCTTTTCGCTTAGCAAACTTGTATCATGTGCAGTCACACATACCACATCATGATGCTGATAGGCAGCGACATTTTGTCGTCTTTTACTTTTGTAGAAGAACTATCAACTAATTTTCGAGTAAAAGTAATTTTTCATGTCTTATTCTCTGGTGCCATTTACTGATTCCATTTTTTTTTTTTTTTTTATATTTACTTATTTGAAAATACCACCATAAGTGAAATAAATATCTATACTAATTATAAACCATATTTTTTTTCTCCCAAAATATCATTATAGATTAAAAATAAGTTTTTTTTTTTTTTTTTTTTTTTTTTTTTTAATTTATTTATTTACCAAAAATATAACTTTTATACGTTTTTGGAATATTTCGTATTCTAAAAGTTTTAAAATGCCAACGACCTACTCACACAACGACATATGTAAGTAAACGACAAATGCATGTAAGCAACATAATACGCACAGAATTCATGTTGTTATCTGTATATTTAATAAGCAAGACATATTCTTGTGAAAGTCATTCCTCCTAAACTATTCAATTGATTTTTACGATCAAGATGTAATTCGAAAGGACTTTAACTGCAAATGTCTTAATTAATTTTAATTTAATATTTTTAATTTTTGCGCTGTCAGACATGCCTTTACCTTGGCAATGTCTTACGATTATCTGAATGGCAACATCATCTCACACGATTTGTGTTGTTGATACTTTTCATACCTGATCCACATTTTTTAGTGATTAACCCTTGTTTAGTCGCGCTGTTGACAAATATCCCCCACAACCAATTTCTCAATAAATGGCAGCCCATGATCAAAGCATTCTTATAGCTTTTTTTTTTTCTTTCCCCAAAGTTATTTAAAAAAATATTATGTAATTTTTACTTTATTCTGTTCAATAACGGCCGATCAAATGGTATAGTGGTTAGCGTGCTAGCTTCTAGACCGCGAGGTTGCGGGTTCGAGTCCTGTGTTAGGCATGGGTGTTTGTAAATGTATGTTGGCTTGTCAAATGACGAATGTTTCGTAGCAATATAGCCCTCGTGTTGCTGACGGCGCCAGATAATCTGAGAACAACCAACCAACTGTTCAATAACGTTATGTTTTTTAATTGAAATGCCCGCTTACTTTGATATTTGGTCACGAATTTAATGGTATGTACGATAATTTGAATTTGGACACATTTGTCCCCCTCGCGATTAACCACTAGACAAAAGGTTACGCGACTAACCAAGAGTTAATAGTTACTTTTTTCAATAAATTATAGGATCGAGTGTCGTATATAGTTCAACCTTACGAATGCAGGGTTTATATTTACGCAAGAATCATCGGCGTTAGTAGCTAGCATCATACACATGAAATTAACAAATTATTCAAGTTAAGTTTCTGAAAAAGGACGTTCTGGGATATAAAATCGGCCCGATGATTTTAGATTTATGCCTGCCCAAAGTTCCATTATCATTATAAATAAAATTTCCTTTTTGATAAAATAATTCCAATAATCAAATAATTAATTTTAATATTTAAATAGTTTTAATAATTAATACACTTTATTATTTAAATGTTCATATTTAATAATTAATTTCAATAATTAATTAATTTTATTTATAAATTTTAATAATTAAATGGTTGTAAAAATTATAATAGACAAATCAAATTTTCTCTATTTCTAGTATTTATATTTCCTTGGATTTAACTTTGTGTCCATATATCATTGTTTGCTGCAAAAACTAAAGCAAGAAATCTAAATTGTAAAATAATTGAATAACTGAATGTCTATCATTTAATTATAAATGTAATCATTAACTCTTAGGTTTATTATAAAATGACATCCGAAATGATAATATATATTTAATATTAAATAAAATACGACGTATATAATAAAAAGTAATACCATAATATATACGTTTTGGTACATATAATTTTCTTAGATCTTTTCTCCCCTACTAAACAGAAGGTGTCTCTGGGGGAGAAGGGGGGGGGGGATTGTAATCGGGATTTGAATGTATAGGGCTTTTTAATAAAATGTTAAGGAAAGCAACTATTTATATTGAAAAAAAAAATTGAAAAAAAAAACAACTTCTGCTCCAGACCGGCCCATTTGTTACATACGCTGAGAGACCTGTTGATTGCACCGGACAACCCTATGGACAGTACGCCCATGTTTCTGAGACATTAAAAGCGTAATTTCTCATCCTCATATTAGCCGACCAAACGGTATAGTGGTTAGCGTGCTAGCTTCTAGACCACGAGGTTGCGGGTTCGAGTCCCGTATTAGGCATGGGTGTTTGCAAATGTATATTGGCTTGTCTAATGAGGAATGTTTCGGTGCATTATAGCCCTCGTGTTGCTGACGGCGCCAGATAATCTGAAAACAACCAACCCTCCTCATATTATTCGGGCACTTTATGTTTACTTCAAGATTTTTTTTAAGAAACTGCTGCTCAAATATTGAAGGTTTTTCCTATTACATGACCAGAAATAGTTTTTGGCAAAGTAATAGAAGTAATACATCTTAAATACTTGAAGTTTTTATCAAATTGTTACAGTTTTACATGTTTAATCCTTGAGACATGGTTAGTTCCTAAGTTAGAGGTGTGGCGATCGCTTAAGAGCAGGCGGTGGAGCGACCTGATTTAAAGCATTGCTTTATTTTCAGTAAATGATGCATAAAATTTAAAAATAGGTTCAACTTACCTTTTGACAAGAATTTGAAAGGCTAAATGTGATTGATTACAGTCACAACAAATCATATAAAAATATTTTCCGTCTAGAAGTTTGCTTACTCACATGTTAAGAATTAATAATTAAATAAAACCGAACTTAAATTCATTGACTTTTTATCATTTTGATTTTAAGTAAGGAGCTTTATACTAAAGCAAGAAGTTTCAGGAAAATGGAAGAATTTATCTGTATCAAAGTTGGAAGTTTAATATGATAATTTTATATAATTTGTAACATTTATAATATGCTGCGTAATAGTAAATGAAGATTGATTACAATCTTCGATGTCACACAAAGCAGGTAAGAAGCACTTAACAATAAAATTGTATGATAATAAAGAAGAGCTATGATTTTCAATGAGTCCGTAGTACAATATACATAGATTAACTTTGATTGTTGTAAAATAAGTCAAATTTATAGGGGGGAGAGAGAGAGAGAGAGAGAGAGAGATTTCTTCAGACCAAGTGAAATGAATGTATTTTTATAAAAATCACAGAAATTTAAGATATATTTCTAGACGTTGGAAACATAAACTCGAAAATTGTTTTTTTTAATCAAGCTTAGTTTTTTTATTTTTTTAAAAAAAACATTGATGGCAAAACAGACTGCTGTTTGAAGGTTAACACTGTTTTGGATTCTCATTGAGTGTCTTTACAAACATGGTTAACATGTGATTCAAATCAGGCACTTTAGGCATGGAAATCACTATTTTTTTTTTTTAATCATCATGACAACCTAGACTTGTTTATATCTTCTTCGTAAAACAGTAAAAAAAAGTGTATTTTTTCCAGGCTAATATACTTGGAAAAAGTGGTTTTTATCCATACTGCCTTCCAATAAATAAAAGCCCAAAGATTCTAATAAGATGAAAGTGGTTTTAAAATTTTTTGACAATTGATTTTGGTATTAGATAGTGTAATAATTCGCAAAAATTGGGTTTATTTCTTATGTCGTTTTCTTTTTTGAAAGAGAAATGACTCATGTGTATGGACATTGCAGAAACGCAATTCTTTTAATTTCTGATTTTTATTCCATGCATTATTTTTAAATCGGTATTTATAACGAATTTATATTCACAATTTTCTAAAAATTCCTTCAACTGCGCCCCTAAATCCCAATATAGTGATGCCATCTTTACACAAATAAATAAATAAAAAATATAAAAAAAATCGCATCATATTTGTACAAATAACAAAGAATATTAAAATAATATTTAAATACCAAAGGCAAGGTTACTTAAGAAATCCAAACCCAATAAAAGCTAGTCGAGTTCTTTTTCGCAGGTAATCAGAACCTTTATTAGAGCTCTTTTCAAACTCTCACACTATCATTAACCTTAAATATTGGGATTTCTCTAGAAATACAATGAAACGTATTCAATTTTAATATGAATATTCAAACTTTGTTGAAGTATATAAATGCCTCAAACTCAAAAAGTAAGTTTTGTGAAATAATTGGTCGGGAACTTCAGTCTTTGCAAATTGATCCCAATATTCAATAATAAAAAAATATTTTCATCTATTTTGACGCATTTTCATTCGTCCAATCCTGATAGAGCTAAGCTATTCTTAAATTGGTGTCAAATTCAGCTGTGCTTAAAAAAAAAACCATTTGTTGATGAACAGTTGTCTTCGTTGGAAAATAATATTGTTTTATCTTTATATTTGTACTATTTTTTTATTTTTTATTTAAGTTTTATTAAAAAATTGTTCTTGTTGCAAATGAATATCTTAACTAAAAGTGGAGTTTTAAAAAATTGGAAATGTTCAGGTTCATTTTTTATAAACAAACGACCCCAAAGTCTGTCGCTTATTGAATACTCAACTGCTATATAAGATGTAAGCCTGCAACAAAAATTTGCTTTGCAGGAAATTTAATTAAAAATAAATAAATTATTGAATAAAACTGAAGAGAAAAACATTATTTACCAGAATTTTTAAGCACATTGCAAAAATTATAATTTTATGTATCACAGGTACGAAAGCTGTATGAAATTGAGGCAAATTTTAGTTGAAGGAAATTGGATGTACTAAGAACGGTCATCAATCAACCTGTTGTGAAGTCTTCATCAAATTGACACCATGTTGATTGATTTCCATTTTTCATTCATCCAATCTCCATTAAAACTAAAATTCAATGAAATGTTGTACAACATCCATACCTAAAATATCGGATTTGGAAATAACAAAATTTCGAATTAGTCCATAGCAGGAAATGTTGGAAGGTCTAAAATTTCTTATTTTATTTATTTTTTTGTTTTTCAAAAGGTAATCAATTGAAAATTTTGTAAAAACTTCCAATCATGTAAAAAGAAAAAGGTATATCAAATACATTTTCTAAGAGAAATTAATATAGCTCAACCAACACTTGATTACTTTTTCTTATTTCAGAATTTTACAACAATGTATTAACGTTTTAATCAGAGTAAAGGAAATCTTGACAAAATTTCGTTTAATTTGAGTTTAACGGAAATCGGATGTACATAAAACAAACAACATGTTGCAAATTTGGTGATTCAGCTCAACCTTCACTTGCTTGCTTTTCCAGCTTCCCAACCAATCGATAAAACTTCCCAAAACACCTCATGCTACATTTCATTGTTTTACTTTATTCAGAATTTTACAACAATTTATTAAGTTTTAATCCAAGTAACGGAAATCCGGACAAAATTTCAATCAATTCGAGTTTTACGGAAATCGGATGTACATTAAACAAGAAACAACACACGTGTTGCAAATTTGGTGAATCAGCTCAACCTGATTGCTTTCCCAGCTTCCCAGCCTGTCGATAAAACTTCCCAAGTAACTCAACACATAAATAACCCCCCCCCCTCAACAATTTGATTTACGGTCCTTTATAAAAAAGCATATAAAAGACACTTAAAGGATTGATATATACTGGTGCTTTACGCAACGCTGACTCCGTATCACCTACGCATCACCCACGACGTGTTTCAAATATAGCTCCTAAATGGTAATGCTTGCATTAAGATCTCTAAGGGGGTCCTCTCAAGTCTTGCGTGAATTACGTGTGATGATTGACTAAAGACCAGTCCGCTACTTGCCGTCGTCTCACGCTTGTTCCTTATTTCGGTAATTTGGATCATCAGATTTCGACAGAAGGACAATAGCACAGGGGTTAACAAGGTGGCTCAATGAGAAATCTGGGAATATCTCGGGTCATCAAGCTTTGGAGAAGCAGTCTTCGAGAAATGGCCGATGTCTAAAGTGGCCGACGTTGATTTATGGTGAGTTTGTATTGTCAGGCTTCCAAATTGACAATTGCAATATTAAAACAAAAAAAATTGACGTTTTGGCATGTGTGCCCTATGCATCTCGTGATATCTATGCATTTTCAAGCATTTATCAAAAGATACATATGCATTTTCTAAGACGTTATAAAAAGACACATTTTAATGTATTAAATATTTAGCATTGGAAGAGGGGTTAACAAGGTGGCTAAATAAGAAATCTGGGAATATCTCGGGTCATCAAGCTTTGGAGAAGCAGTCTTCGGGAAATGGCCGATGTCTAAAGTGGCCGACGTTGATTTATGGTGAGTTTGTATTGTCAAGCTTCCAAATTGACAATTGCAATATTAAAAAAAAAAAGAATGGACGTTTTGGCACGTGTGCCCTATGTATCTCGTGATATCTATGCATTTTCAAGCATTTATCAAAAGATACATATGCATTATCTATGCATTTTCTAAGACATTATATTAAAAAATTTTCATATGTTGAATATTTAGAGCTACTTCGGACATGATTGGAAATATTTAAGAAATTTTCCAGTGTTTAAATTTTCAAAACCATAAAATAGAAACAGAAATTTAGATTTTATAGCATTTCGGTTGTGGGACTAATACGAAATATTGCTGTGTCCATATCCTTTCACTAACCAGTGCTGGGCCAAGCAGATTCCACTCCCATCGGCACACAAAATCTAAGTTAATGTAAAGGATATATATATATATATATATATATATATATATATATATATATATATATATATATATATATATATATATATATATATATTGATATATATATATATATATTGATATATATATATATATATTGATATATATATATATATATTGATATATATATATATATCAATATATATATATATATATCAATATATATATATATATATCAATATATATATATATCAATATATATATATATATATATATATATATCAATATATATATATATATATTGATATATATATATATATTGATATATATATATATATATTGATATATATATATATATATTGATATATATATATATATATTGATATATATATATATATATATATATATATATATATATATATATATATATATATATATATATATATATTGATATATATATATATATATATTGATATATATATATATTGATATATATATATATTGATATATATATAGATATATATATATTGATATATATATATATATATATATATATATATATATATATATATATATATATATTGATATATATATATTGATATATATATATATATATATATATATATATATTGATATATATATATTGATATATATATATATATATTGATATATATATATATATTGATATATATATATATATATATATATATATATATATATATATATATATATAATTCTCAGTCACCAGACGTTTTTATGTCCTATAATTATAATGAAAATTTTACTTAATGTACTAAACGATGTTGAGGAGAAAAAATATTTATATAATATCCTCTCATTATTCCAGTCAATTTAATGATTTGTGCAAATAGAAGGTTTGCGCAATACTATCCAAATAAGGCCTAATTACTGAATTGAAGCCAGATTTTTCACTTTAAATTGATTAAAGCATCCCATATTTCCAATTATCTTTGGTTCTTTTCCACTCGATCAAGTCCTTAAAATTATACATGTTAAAATATTTTGATACTTCACTTCTTTTTTTTTGGACATTTAACTTTTTATATGCTTATAATTCGAGTTGTAATCCGCTTGCACTGAACTATTGATTTGAACTTGATGAATGTTTAATTACACAAAAACAAAAATTCAACGAAAAAAAGAAATTGATGTTAATACTCATTGATTCAATATTTCGCAAAATGCAGTTTACTTTATTAATGAGTAAGATTTCAAGAGATTTTGATGGGAAAAGTACCGATTTCATGCATCACACACATTGCAATGAGGTCCCCGTTTTTAGAGACGGGCTTCCCTTTCCTTGAAGTCTTAACCGGGCCCTGGTTCCAATATACCCAACCTACAACCTGCTTTAGCACGACGCTGTTTAATTCTACTTATCAATCAGCAATATATTACTATAGTCCAAGACAACTTAACCTGACCCCATTAAATACGCTACAGTGATGTGTGATCCGGTTTTATTACGCTCTGATTGGCTGCGCACTAATCTAACATGCGACGTCTTGAACTGAGAGAAGACATGGTTAGCCAATAATGATTCGCCAAGTGAGTGACGTCATGAAATAGCTCGGTCAAAGCAATATGATTCGTTAAAACTTTTATAGTAACTGTGGTTAGAAAAGTAAAGTATTAAGAAAAATTAAAATTTAAAAGGGCTTTTTTTTTATCAACATATATTTAAGTTTAATACAAAACTATGAGCGCAGGTTATCAATATTACTGTATAAGTTGTGATTTGCTTCGGAACTATATCTTTTAAGCGGAAGGATCCAACCTACAGCTTATTCAATGAGGTCAGGTTAAGTTGTCTTGGACTATAGCAATTTCCTCAAAAACCCATCGCATTGAACTCAGGGTCCGATCATGACAAGTTGGGGCCCAACGCCCGGACGCATTCGGGGGGCCCTTTTTTCAAACGGGTGATTTATTGATGGAAATGGACTCGACGCAAAGTCAAATGAATTAACGTGAAATATAGAAAAAGTTGATGAATTAATGTTAATTTTGTTTTCTAAAAGGTTTTTTTTTTTTTTTTTTTTTTTTTTTTTTATCACAAATAAAGAAACAAATTTCAAACGATCAAATTTATAAATCAAAAAAGGAAAAACTTTGTTATGTATAACATTGCATTTCACTATAACAATGTGTATATCTGTTACGACAATATCTGCAGCATTATCCACAACTTCAGAGTCGACATTTGCTAATCTCACTGTAAATTCGTCAAGAATTCCTTTAAAAAATTTTTTTTCTCTATCTTTCAAAAAAGCTTGTGTTTCACGCTTTTAAACGCTTTATTTGAGTAAATACACTCTGGGATACTAAAGACGGTACAAGATCAATACAAAAGGATTTTTATCTAAAAATTATTTCATATAGGTTAGTTATAAAAGATATTCACATAGCTTTTGTGAAACAAAAATGGTTTATAGCCAATTTCGGGGCCCCCTAAAATCATGGGCTCAAAGCCAGGGCCTTGTGGACCTAGGCGATGATCAGGCCCTGATTGAACTAATTACTAAACGTCTGCATTTCCCCCACACAAAGGTCCTCTTTTACCAAAACACAAATGCACCTACCATCGTGTGTGAGTGATATCAGCAAACAAAACACATCTGTATTCTCACCAGACACAGACAGACATGAAAACATTCAAATTCTGTCCCATCCCCATCGCTGCCCCTCTGTAATGACTTTAACATGCGGATCAGACATTGGTGTGTTTTCAGCAAAGGAATGTCTTTTACGATTGGTCGCATTCCATCTAGACGTCATAGCTTTGCGTATGTGTGGTGTTTTTTTTTTTTTTTCGTGTTTGTGTTAATCTGGCGTCCCCAATCTGTAGCCGCATGATGTGGGCGGGGACTCGAAGCCAAGAAGGGGGAAGTCTCTCAAGAAAACGCTAGTTTCTTTGATTTATGGATGACTTGGAGCGCGTAAAACCTGCACCGTTAAGGCAAGTCCTAAATCTCCGGAGTCCTTATTTTTATTTTTAACATATAAATGGGATGAAATAGTTGGTTCTTGGGACCGGCCCTTCAGACACGCTTGCATGGCTAATCTTGTTTATGAACTTTTCCTTTTTGGGGAATAAAAAATGAAACTTACGTGACTTGAGATGTCTGCAAGTGGTTGGAGTTTTTAGCCCACAGACAAACATAGCAGGTTTTTTTTTTTTTTTTTTTATCTAAGTTTTAGCTCGGGCATCTTAATTTAGAGGTTTGTTTCGTTTTATCTGTGGTGATTTAACAGAGGGCGGTCATTTATTAAGTAGCTCTTTTTGATTAAGAGCAGGTTTTGGGTGAAGGTGAGATTGTCTTTTTTTCTTTATCACATCTTGCGTGCTAAGTGCTAAATACTAATCAAGAAGGACATCGAAGCTGTGCAGTTATGCCTTTATGTGATAACGCATTGTAGATTGGTGACTCAAACTTATTTCAATCAGTGCTTGAAAGTACAAAAAATGTCATGGGATTATTTCAAACTAATAATGGTTTTAATGGATTACAAATGTCTGATTATATTACCTGTTATGCCGTGAGGCGTGCTTTGTTGACACCAATGCAATCTACGTAAACAAACTCAACAAACTTTCCGGATAGCTGCGAGTAAATGAGCAATCAATCGGAACCGTAGCAGGTTTAGTTTCACACCCACATTGATATCACACCAGTCTTTCTCACATGGTACAGTTATTCCTGACTATAATTTTAAATGAAACCGATATGAGGGTAATTTGACTACCAAATGGTAAAAGAACGTCAGTGAACAAAAAGCAATAACAAAGTTCCGAAACAAAGCAAGTTAGATTTGAACAGTCATTGTCACTAAAAAGTTGCTTTTATACATATTTCTTTTCAAGGAATCCCAGGAACATATATAAAAAAAAAAAAAAAAACGCATTTACAGTTAAACGATTTCTTATGATTGAAATCTTCCTATGATCATATTGACAGTTTACGATAATAAAAAAAAAATCTGCAGTAATTTATGGAGTTTTCTTTTGTAAACAAAAATGCCGCTGAGATGGAAAGTTTGGTGGCCCATTGGGCGATATTTTTTTGCTCTCTAAATATCATAATTCTATTCCGATATCTCCATTTGGAGCTAAGATACGAACTTCTCAAAGAGTTACAATGGAAACACTCTTCCAACGAGTCTATAAACTTCCAATTACATTTTTTCTAATCAATTTATAATATTATTGAGATCTTCATAATGGAAAGAGCATATGTCTGTCACATTTAAAATAGATTTGAAAAATTAGTTTCCTAGAGTCATTCCCAGAACTTTTGTTTGAAATTTCCAGTTGAATATTACAAAGATTACTCCTTTCAACAAGAACTTTTATTTGACGTATCACACGTGTCTAGTGTTTGTAGTTTTGTCTAGAATATTAGATCTCAGACAAACGAAGTCTTTGTATGAGATCTTTACTATATTGCAGTAGAATAGAAGAAAAAAGAAGAATTTCTCTTCATGTGGTTTCAAGTTAGTGACACATTATTCAGATAGGGTAAACATTTTAGATCCAAATCGGGTAATTATAATAGCTCATCAGACATTTTTGCTCTGAAAACAGATGATGCAAAATGATTAGCTACCACACTGCTCCCCATCTTATGCTGAGTAATAGGTTGCTCTTAGTTACCAACAGATGCTAGTTAGTTTGGGAAAGAGTTGTTAATATAGATTTTTATAGTGATTGTTAAGATTTCTTCTGTTTCAATTCGATAGAAAAGCAAGAGATCAGTGGTTTATAACAACCGATTATGAGTCATGTCCCCTATTGCATCAATAATGACAGCATTCTCTACTTGGAAACGATCAGTGCATTGTGTGTTTTTTTTACACTGGCTGGTGATGTGATGGTCCATATAACTTCCCTAAAGAAGATGGTTCATTGGCGGCTATCAGTCTGACTGACCATATAAAATATTCTACATTTAAAGCCACGCCTTTACTCACTGTGAAATCGGCTTAGATGCCAGGATACTGCACTGCCTTGCCGTTGACTTCGTGCTCAATCAGGCTATCAAGCCGCATTACATCCGTAAACAGTTCCAGAGATGAAGATCATCTCCTCTTCTAACACGAACACAGCTTTTCTTCTTCGCCAGAGCTATCTTCAGCAACCAATGCTGACATAACAATCTCCACCACACTCGCAGAAGATGACGAACATTTTTTTTTTTTTTTATCATTGGGCTGTGTAGGATTCCATCAGAGTTGTTGGATCTCTGCCCTTCTTATTCCACTTAAAAGGTTCAACATCCTCTTTAACCTTGTTGTTGAGTACAGGGTTATCTGTGGAAGGTAGGTAAGTGGCACCTTCTTCTTGCTTCAGCATCACTTGCAGAAGAGAGAAGAGAGAGAGGCAGATTAGGAGACGCTATCTATATTTAGCGTTGGACACACTTTCTGGTAAGATACCACCTGGCTATATCGGGACGTCGATGCTCACCAAGCTGTGAACACGATGCCGTCTTGTTCTCGCGGATCGGATCAAGAGGAATGGAAGGCAGGAGATATCTGTATATCAGCAGAGATGGCAAGGAAAGGGATCCGCCTCGTTAGTTTCTGTTAGACTAGGAGATCTTCATTTAAGTCCTGGCAGGTACTAAAGGACCTTTTGTTTGCCATCGGGGAAGACGAAGATTGAGAATTCTGTTGCTGAAATTCAGTTGAGCAACAAGCTAAAGTGCTGAAATTTTAAACCACCAAATTTAACCTATGCCGATTGCTTAGCTAAATAAAAAAAAATGTTTAAATTTTAATAACATATATTTACTATAAATCGAGGTTTCACTCTGAGATTTTCTGTACCATGCTTGTCAAATTGAACCTAGTCTTTTAGTACATTTCAGATGTTTCCTCTATGTTTGATATTTCATTTTGATATTTAGCAAATTGTGATGAATGTTTTAATTTTCATTTGTATATGAAGTTCCAAGCAAGAACATATTAGTGACTAAGTTTAATTTTAATTCATCACTCTAACCACGTGCTTCATGAATGCAAAAATATTAGTTTTCAAACAAAGAAGAATGTACGATTATTTTGAATTTGAATTGCTGCAATGCAATTTTAAAGAAATATATGATTAACACAAAAAAGGGGAACTAGTCTTTTGAAAATCCTTAGCTTTAAGGTTTTTTATTAAATAGATAACTGTGCATTTTCTAAACATAAAATTCGATCTTTAGTACCTTATGCATTGCATCTAAAAAGGGCTTTTGGCACAAAAGTAAATTTTTCTCTGTATGGGTAGCAAAATCCCTACGTCCCATTTGTCTAGCTAACTACCTCATGAAGCTGTGCTAACTGCTTATGCTCATGACCCTGTATTAAACTGCCAATCTCCTTCCCCTACTACTATGAAACATTATTAGTTTTTCACGAGTGATGATTGCATGCATGGTTTAGTCATAAAAAAAAAAAGTAACGAACTTTCACAGGACGATTTTCCTTGTACTCAATGGTATACGTATAGATGTGAATGTATACCGTTTCCAAGAGAATTGAGCCAAATGACATCTGCATCCACGCATGCAGCATACCAAAACAGAAGCAGGTTTTTTTTTTGTCCCTGCGAAAGGAAACGGCTTCTTATCTCCTTCGTTAGATTACATGACTTTGCTGTTTTTAATTGCGGTGACGCATGCTATCGTTGCATCAGCTCGTGCAATATCAATTCAAAAGTACAACTTGACACAAATTAATCACATGCGACATTTCAATGCTTTTAGTGCTCAGAGGAACGCACATGTGTGGTGCGTCACGCTAAAGATGGCATCTCATGGCGAACGTCTTATAACGACATTTTCCCGTTACAACTGCCAGTTTAAAAATATAGATACAAATGTTAAAATACAAGGTGTCTGTAGAAGGTTGGGCATATTTCGATGTTGAATAATTCATAAAATAATGAAGGCAAATTTAAATCGATAACGGTTAGATGGGCTCACAAAGTTTTATGGCCCTTGTCGATGGACTGCCACATGTGCGCCATTCGTCGCTCGGAGAATATCAAGACGGTTGTCAATTTTGCGCCAGGTACGGGCAAGCATGTCGACATCCACAGAGGCTATTGCGGCTGTAATCCTGGCCATTAAGGGGACATGGGACACTGAAATCACCAAAAATGACGTTTTTTGTTTTCATTCTATAAAAATTGCTTATGCCACTAGCTTTAATTTCGCGTTTGAATTTTTGAAATCCGATGATTTTAAGTGGTAAAATCTTTATTTTAACTAACTATTTTAACGCATCGCACACTTGTTGACAAAGGCTAAAAATGCGTTTTTCTCAGCTTCGCTTTTTCCCATTTTACTTATGTTCGAAAAGCTCCTTGCGATTCATTTTTTGATAAATCCACCTAATTTTTTTGTATTAATAATTTTTAATGTTCTATAAAGAAATTTACACATGCTTTTTTATGTCACATAATTTTTTATATTTTTTTTCATGTTGGGAATTTGAAGTATGTGCATTTTTTAATGAGAAATCACTGGCGCCAAGTTTGAAATTTTATTTCTGTTCAACTATTGCACCTAAAGATAAAAGCATGTTTGAAAATGTTTATAATATATTGATAAACAACTTCAAATTTTTCTTTCATGTTCGTCAAAATATTGTGTCGCGAGGAGCATTTTGAAAAAAATTAAAATTTCGTGTTATTTTAATGCATTTTTCTCAATAATTTACTATCTATTTTATATTATCTGCTCAAATTGTGTTGTTTTGTTTTAAGTCACATCTTCTATGTTTATGCCAAATTTTATTTAATTCTTGGCAAAACTAAAGAATTTTGGCAAAAGTGTCCCATGTCCCCTTAAGTAATTCGACACTTTCCTTCTGTACCCGATGTACTTTACGAATCCCCAAAGGAAAAAGTCCAGTGACGTTATATCAGGTGATCTGGATGACTAAGTGGAGGAAACATACATACAATTAATAACGTGGGCAAACGATATTTATAAACGAAATGATATTCAAATGGGAAAAATAATTTTTCTCTGGCAACGTTCACTATAAATGAAAATATATGAGTTGTTCTATGTATGAATGCCGCAAGTCTGTTTGTATCTTCATTATTTTATGAAGTATACTACATCAAAATACGTCCAACCTTTCATAGACACCCTGTAGATACTTCTAAAAAGGGTTTAGGTGTATCAGACTGCATTTCAATGAAGACTGTTGGCATTTGAATACAATAGCTTAGTTCATCAAGTAATTCTCAAGATATTAGTTGATATTGAAATTTAATTGACTGACCTGAACTTTAAGTGGATGAGTATTATAGCACTGTTTAATTATTTAGTCTTTTAATTGGTTTTCACCAATGCAAAAAACTATTTATTCCCTTACATGCATGAATGAAAAATGCTAAATAAATTAGTTTATTGCAAAGTTTGACAAAGAAGTAACATGAAAAAGGTGCTTTAAATTGTAAACATTAGAACACAAATAACTTCCCAGAGCCTGATGAGTTTCCCAAAAATGAAATTTACAAATGCTAGGTTGATCCGTTGTCCGTTTTCAACTACTCACGTCATGTTGCAAAAATGCAAGCTAGAGCATTAAATGGGCTAGATTTTTATTAATAGCCACTTATTGCCAGAGAAGAAAAAAAATTTGAAAGGTGGAGACAATTTTTCTGAGGCCACTGTAAGCGGATTACATGGAAAACTGGAGGTTGTTTATAATCTAGATTTAACAATCGAAATAATTTAGTCACCATATGCAAATTTCGAGTAAAGATAACATTCAAATTATTTAAAAAAAATTTTGGCCTAAAAGTTGTTGATCTTGAACCTTCTCGAACTGCAAATCAGAGGAAATTTATTCACGTATTACTTTTACACATGATAGTGAATGGATGAAGGAAAATGCATTTGAAGTCTACAAATAAAAAATGCCAGTGGGACTACCTTGATACACTGTTAAAAAAAATTGTCCACCATGCACCAAAATTTGGTTCCCATTTAGCTGCCACCAACATTTGGTGCTTAGTTTCGCGATTTAATGGTGCTTACGGTCCGAGGTTGCACCATTAAATCGTGAAACTAAGCACCAAATGTTGGTGGCAGCTAAATGGGAACCAATTTTTGGTGCAAGGTGGAACAAAATTTTTAACAGTGTATAGCTTAGACAAAAAACCGGTTAACACCATAACTGATAAGAAAAGAGATAACCCTGGTTCAGAGTTATCGATATTTTCAACCAGAAACCCTATAACTGATAAGATGAGGAAAAAGAGCTTTTTTAAGGTACACTTACCATGAAAAACTAAGAGTGTTTAACATCACACAACATTCCATTACACTTAATGCTAGTCACTGCATTCAAAGTTGCCATGGATTGGTGTAATTTACCGTTTTCTTTTTTATATTTTGATTATTTTTTAAAAATAGTAAGTTTGGCAACATTTTTAGCGATCATTATTAAACCGGCAAAAAGAGAGAGGAAAAAAAAAAGCATAAACCACGAAATTGATGATATATTTTTCGATAAATATTGGATTATACTTTCGTGTAAATGAAACAGAGGAGAAACAGTCATTGATGGACGATGTTCAAGGAAGAGAATTCAGGTTTAAAGACTCGTTTTTCAAATGTGTACACCTTTATCATCGCATTTCAAAGGAAATTTCTGTAGTGGAGAAGTTTAGAGCCCCCTTAAAAGGCATTATACAACTGCAATTTTGATTAAATTTGTTAAAGCTGGTTTTTTTTGGTTTTTTTTGGCAATTACTGAGAAACATAATTTTTTAATGGCAGCCACTTAATGCGCATGCGCAATTTGGATGTAAATCTTAATGACAGGTCCCTAGACCATCACTCATCAGCATACTAAAGTTCAAAATCGTAGGTCAATCCTTTCGAGAGTTATGCTGACCACGGACAGACAGACACACAGACATTTTTTCTTGACCACTTTTTGGAACTCAGCTCATTCCAAAACTTGTAGAAATGCTAAAAAAAAAAAAATATCTATTTTTTTTAACAATTATTTTACCACCCCACGTTAACATAGGATAATTGAAATGAAGAATCGACATGCCTCAACAAGTTGAACAATCGAAACAACACTCAATTCCTTACAGAAAGCAAATTCAAGACGAATGACAAGCAAGTTATCGACGATTAGTTGGCTTCATTGATAAGAGAAGAGTAAAAGAGACAGAGCAGAAATTCCAGTTAGAAATGAGATCAAGTTAGAAACGATCTTTTGCAAGACTATGCATCAGTCATTAAAAATTCCTAGTCATTAATTATCACTTGATGCATAAAAGTAGAGATGCATCAAGACTCGAGTAATACTCCCCCCCCCCCCCTTTCAGCTCTAGCTATTAATCAAT
Organism: Linyphia triangularis; assembly: GCA_963978545.1. NCBI lineage: Eukaryota > Metazoa > Arthropoda > Arachnida > Araneae > Linyphiidae > Linyphia > Linyphia triangularis. The sequence continues at coordinate 101,704,363 of OZ021724.1, read as the reverse complement.
GGTAGAGGAGGGAGTAGATTTTCTGGAGCAGACGTGATCCTCTTCTCACCTGGCCAACAGGATGAGGTGTTATGAAACGTTTGTGTTGTTTGCTCTCAAAGCTTGCCCTTGCTCTTTAAGGGGTGTAATTAATGAGATTTAGTTCTTTTTTTATCGTTAATATTATTTTTATACCTTCCTCTGCTCCAAACAGGTCGGGTGAGCAGAGGGGTTGCTAATAACCCTCCCCTCTTTTTCTTTTATAGTGGATTTTGATGGAGAAGGTGGCTGACCAGGTCTTGGGCAACGTCTTGATGTTGAGGAAGGCAAGTGGTCGAGGTGGTTAGATGTATTATTTATGGTGATGTGGTGGCGTAAATATGACTGATTAGCTCCAGTATCTCTTGGTGAAGGGTGGCACTTTGAAGAAGGTTTTCTGGAGAGAATCAAGGGTGCACTTATTAATGAACGAAGCGTTATTGTTGAAGCACTGTGTGTTTGATGACTGATGGATTGATTGTCTGGTCTTTCATACTAAGTATAGTTGGTTTTGGTGGTCTGAAGTTGTTATGGAATAAAAATCCAAATTAACCATAACTTATAGAAGAGGATCCATTTTCCCAAAGTAAAGTTGCCTAAGGTTTGAATCACCCAGCAATGGGGCTCTTGGACGCTCTGCTTTGAGTTTGTATTAGATATTTTCCAGTGAAGGAGCTACATGAGGGCTGTACTGTTGATTTATGATCGTTATATCAAAATATTATTGATTGAGTGTACTACTGAGACATGTACTAATGTTAAATGGGAACGTATTCCAGATAGTCTTTCAAGGAACTCTAATATGAGAAACTGGTAGACACATAGGTGATAGTGCAAACGTTATATCATAAGGGAGACCCTTATGCCAAACCCTAAAATTTTTATTAATGAGTTTAGATGCAGCAAATTTTTTATATAAGCAAAACATCGATATGTAAACAATTATTAATACATTTTTTTTTTTTTTTTTTTTTAAATTTAATATCTTTTTATTATCGTTTTTTGGCCGTTTATACGCCTATACTCTAAAAATGCATAAAGAGATTTTTCAATTTGTTTGACAGTCAACCAAAACAAAATGTAAAAATATTTTGTTTTTTCACAAGAAATTCAAAACTCAAATCCGAAGCAAACCCAACTTTAAACTTCGATACAACACCATTAACAGGTCAAATGTTTCCGTAATTTCACTATAACTGCGAGCGCATTACGTTTTTAAGTTTCAAAATAAATGTGATCCCAACTTTTTAATTCCCTCCTTAGTTTGAAGAGTATTAATACTTTCCTTTCTTAGATACCATCCATAGTAAATCATCTAACAATTCGTACTTATTCCATTATGAGCTTAATACCGTACGGTTTCAAAACAGCAGCAAACCCAACTTTAAACTCTATGTCCTATATCTATCTCTAGCCACTGACTGACCAAGTATTCCAATACATGCGCTGTAGCTTGGAGGGGGACAACGTTTTCAAATCTTAAAATCCATCAGTGATAACCATCCGGTAAAGTCCCTCAGTCGCATTATCGCACTGAACAGTGTTTTCAAAATCTCAAAGTAAGGAAGACAGAGAGAGAGAGAGGGGGAGAGGTGTAAGCTAATACAGAATTGGAATTGATGGAATAAAAACAAACAAGACCAAGGTAAACAAGGATGGCAACGCGATGAGGGCGACATCGTCGGACAGTGATGTAGCTGGCCGTTGACAGCGGGTGACAAGTCTTCCAAGGTGCCTTCAAGTGGGTCCACCTCCAATTAAGTATATGCGATAGGGCAGACGCCAGCCCCCACCGGCTTTTGTTTGCCCCCGCTTGTCCGGCAGTTGACAGTTCTGTGGCGCCCTTACAACTTCGAGGAAGACCTGGCAGTTTATGATGTTATTGTTCTCGCCATTTTAGTTGCCCATCATTCTACAAAAGAGGACATATATATTTTTTTTTTTTTTCGTCGTCTCCGATTGTTGAGTTTTTACTGCCACATAGAGGTATTTCAGCGAGAAATTGGCCTTATCTAGGCCTTGCCACTCTTTTCTTGGGGGAGGGGGGGGGAGGCTTTTAGTGTTGTTTTCTTTTTCTTTTCTTCTAAAAGGTCCCAGTGGAAGCGATGTTTTGTTGCGGACTTCTCGGAACATGCTGATGATGCCCAGTCGTGAATCTTTTTTTCGAATTCTTATCTTGGAAATTCTGGGATGTCGGACGGACATATTCCAAAGGAAAAATCGTCTGGAGTTCTAACAGGAATCAGACACAATGTTATTTCTTTAAAAATAATTCTGGACCGCGAGGTTGAGGGTTCTGAGTCCCGTGTTAGGCATGGGTGTTTGTAAATGTATGTTGGCTTGCCTAATGACGAATGTTTCGGCGCATTATAGCCCTCGTGTTGCTGACGGCGCCAGATAATCTGAATACAACCAACTTTAAAAAAAAAATTCTGAAGGATATGGATATACTCTTTAAACAATCAAAATTCTACCAACGCGATCCAATAAAATAGTACAATGAGCAATAAACAAAATGTTATGCATGGCCACGATTTCCGTCACTCTTCAAAAATTACCAGCTGCTCGAAATTACCCCAAAACAGAAATAATTTTTGGATGGAAAATTATTAAAACCTTTTGAAAATGTTAGTAAAATTGAAAAGTTTCTTATGGTATTAGTTTTTTTTTTTTTTTTAGTAGCCTACAAATTTAGATGGTGAAATTTATTTTTGCTTTTACATTTAGCAATTACTTTCTATCAGGGAATGTTACTCTCTCTCTAAATCTAATGCTTAGACTTACGGTTACGCCTATTTTTGTGATTAGTATTGATAAATACTGTGTTTACTAAATCATTCAGTGGCAGATTCTAGAACATGGACATCATTTCGAAGTGTCACAGATCTAATTTATGTTTAATTACTGAAAATTAGAGTAAATGAGTTGCAAGAATTAATAATAAATTAAGAGGCAATGGGTTTCTATGAACCTCAGTGTATGACTCAGTGAAGCCTCAAAAATTTAAAAATAGTGAAACATGCGTGCTTTTTCAAGTTGAAAGTAAGTTCATGTCGTAGAAATTTTTAATATTGAAATCTGTACATATATCTGTACCCAAAATTTGATAGAATGCATTGTCATCAGATCAAATCTATCTTCCAAGTGTTAGCCCGATTAGATGAGGGCTGGGTGGTAAATTAGGCCTTCGAAGATTTGCCTTTCATCAACAAATCCACACACACAAAATCGAAGTTAATATATAAGGAATTAAATTAAAATGCACTAGTTACACAATCCTAATTTTCATTATATTAGTGCACGTAATATAACCTCAGCAGCATAGAGCCTTGCGAAAAATCATCCTTTACTTTTGAAATGGTCATTTACAAAATTAAAATTTAACCTATAAAACTTTTACATTTGAAGGGCCATGGCAAAAACCGATCATAGTCAACTTTTTCGAAAACGAGGTTATCCCGCCATCTGCAAGCTTATATCGGATAGTTAACCAATCGGAGTCCTCTTGCAAATAAATATCATGATCCTTAAATTTTGTGCAACCCTAATTCAAGCCCTGAGACTTGAAACTTTAAATCAGCTTTTCTGGAGAATTGAGGAAAACGGAATCTGATCGTTCTTTAAAGTAGAACTTCATTTGTGAAGTAGGTATAGTATCCGAGAGGCGACTGCAATTTTTGGACGCCATCGAACATCATTCTGAATTTTTTTATAGAAATTGGAGAAAAGTGAGTAGATTACGAATCCACTGGTCTGCCGTGGCAAAAATGGCCTAAACTGATCAAAAATCGACTTGGAATGTGTTGAACTAAAATTCGATTGCCAAATATGTCATAACTTGCCAAAAAGAGAATAAACTTTTTTGTCTGGCAACCCACTGCATTTTGATTTTCAATGAGAAAAAGCGCAAACAATTTCTGATCTCTGACTCGGAAAACTTGTATCTTTTAAAAGTAAGGCAAATTGGCGACATTAGTTACGTCATCAGTGACGTAATATTTATTGCCAACTTGGCTCCCTTTTAATAGATGCAAGTAGACCGTTGCCGGATATCTGAATCATCTGCAACCTTCTTAATTGAATATTAAAGAGTGAGGTTTTCCAAATAAAAAAAAGCTTATTATTTGGCAAGTTATGGCGCCTTTGGCAATTGGATTTAGTTCAACTTATTAAAAGTCGATTTTTGACCAGTTTCGGCCATTTTTGCCACGGCTGGCCAGTGCATTCGTAACCTACTCACTTTTCTCTAATTTCTATAAAAAATTCAGAATGATGTTCGATGGGGTCCAAAAATTGCAGTCGGCTCTCAGTCTAGTAGTATTTAATGTAATGTTTTCTACTTTTTACTTTCAATTACCCAAATGTTTACACTGGGTAATGAAAGTATAGTATTCGGTTAAAAAAAAAAAAGTTTTTTTTTTTTTTTTTTTTTTTTTTTTTGCATTTTTCCGCGTGTTTTGAAACAACCTGATTTAAAAAAAAAAAAGTGTCTCTCTGTAAGTGTGTGTGCCTGTGTGTACGTGGTCAGCATAACTCCCAAACAAACAACCTTCCTACGATGTTCAAATTTTGTGTCCGGGTTAGTGGTGGCCCTGGGATCTACCATTAAGCTTTTCGTCAAAATCTCACATGCGTTAACATCATGAAAAAATAATATTTTTCAGCAATTTCTAAAAAAAACGGCTCTAACGATTTCAATTAAAATCTCGGTGTTAATGCTTCTTAAGCTGGTCCTAATCGTCCCCACCTTTGAAATTCCTGTAGAAATGCGATAAAAGCTAAAACAGTTGGAAGACGAGTGCTTTTAACACAGAGCTCTATACCTTTGAGCATCGATGATCGATTTATTTCTGTTTCACGCACAAGAAAGGACATTGTAATGTCCATCGAATTACATCGCCAATTTCGCCATCTTGGCATGTATTTTTTTCTCTAGCTCACATAAAAATTATTGCCAAAAATATCGCCAAACCCGCAATTTTTATCTAAGTGAGTGAACACATGAAAACGGTAAATAACACCATAAATTTTAAAGCAATGACCAATATTAAAGTGTAATTGAAAGCTGTATAATGCTCCACACCCCTAAGTTCTATTTTAAAACGGACTTCTTTTCATGAATGAAGGGTTGAAGAGGCAGAAAGGAACAGCCATCTAATTCTTAGAACAGCCACTCTTCGAGCTTCACAAAGCGATTACACTTCTGCGAACATCCACGAAATGACAGCTGAACAAAGACGGATTGAGGAATTTCCCGGCATCTTTCCACACCAATATTCATTCAAAGGATTTGAGAAAAGAATATTGGAAGAAAGTGGTGAAAGTCATTTAAATCTGGGTTTTATCTCAGATAACGACTGCGGTTGAATTTGAATATCAGACATTTTTTTTGTAGGAGGAGGTCCTAGAAAGGATCGTTTCATGTACTCGCTATGTTATAGTCTTCTAGCCCAGTGCATTTAGATACTACTTTGTATAAAATCTTGACATTTGGTGAGTAGGTACGAAAAAGATCACTTAATGAAATGACGTCAATTAAAAGCTCTAAAATAGCGTCTAATATGTTTTATTTTATATTTGAAATCCTTATGGCCGACCAAACGGTATAGTGGTTAGCGTGCTGGCTTCTAGACCGCGAGGTTGCGGGTTCCGAGTCCCGCGTAGGCATGGGTGTTTGTAAATGTATGTTGGCTTGTCTAATGACGAAAGTTTCGGCGCATTATAGCCCTCGTGTTACTGACGGCGCCAGATAATCTGAAAAACAACCAGAAATCCTTACGTCAATGTATATGCAGTGGCTCCACCTGGTTGTGACTTTTGCTATTTTAATTTTCATTTATAATAGATAGACATTAAATGAAAACGATTTATGTCATTTCATTAAGCGATCTTTTTCGTACCTACTCACCAAATTTCAAGGTTCTGTAGAAAGTAGTTTCTAAATGAACTGGGGCTAGAAGATTGTAACATAGCGAGTATAAGAAATAATCCTTACAAGGAATTCCTCTTCAAATGACATGAAAGGAAGATTTAGGAAGGTATCAAATTACAGAAAAAAAATTGGGGAACTTGCGCAAGTGGGGAGGAAAATGAATATTTTTTTGTGTTTTGTAGAGTTATCCAACGATTATATTTGAGCAGGGCAATTATTTTGTATCTTTATGCTTTCAATTAATAAAAAATCGGGATTGAAATTATCTGAAATCAAAGCAAAAGTCACGTGACCAAAAGTGCATAAAAAAAACCTGTGACATAGATACCGTCGAAAATCCGAGAAGGAACCTCACTCCCTCCTCGTCAAAAATAGGTTTTAGACTGGTTCATCATCTGCACATTGACGTCACACGTAAAAGTAGCTTTTTCCCGCCAAGTCTCAAAGTGGAAAACTAAATCATAATTTTATCCTATATTTAGTTTTAAAATCCAAAAAAAAACCCGTCTAAATACCAAATTTCATAGTGAAAATTCCTCACGATACAGTACTAAAAAAAAAATATCCGAACGATGACTATATCTTATATTCTATTTGATGAAATAAAAAAATTCAAGTACCGTTGTAAATTGTGGAGAGTCTGTATGAATTGCATTTTTTTTTTTTTTTTTTTTTTTTTTTTTATCATGAGGTGTCATCTCCGTATTAAAACTAAGCTAAGCTTTAAAAAGTTCAACGGCAACCCCATAATATTATACCATATTTAGATTTAGAATCCAAAAGAACGTCTAAATACCAAATTTCATAATTTTCCAATGAGTGGTTAGTAATTTAAATGATGTAAAAAAAAATTACAAATTAATATTAAAAAGAACATTTGGGGTTTTTTTGGCAATAAATTCTTATAAGGTTAATGTATTTTAGCAATTTTTGTTTCAAAGGATAGTTTGTTTAAGGCCAAACCTAAATAACATACAACTTTTGTATCAAACAGTTTTTTAATAATTAATTATTAATTAATAAAACAAATTTTAAATTTTTTTAAATAGAAACATGTATATTTTTTTTTACTTACATTAGAATTATCATGGTTGATAACCCCTCCAGAATTGTTGATCCAGACTTTTGGATCTTAATATATTTAAAAAAAAAAAAAAAAAAAAAAAAAAAAAAACTCATCTTAAGAGACCGCGTAATAGATTACGTCTTGAAGCATTCAAAGAGTTTGATTCTTCACCGCTATAATGAGATTTGCCCTCAAAATCGGCCAAAACAATTTCGCTCGTAAGTGACTTTTTTCTCAACATAATGAACAGGAATTTGGTATCTACGGTAAACGTGGTATTCTAAATCGAATGAAAATATAAAAAATAGGGGTTCGCATTGAAATTTTTAAAGATAGAGTTAAATTTACTTAGAATACAGCCCTCTAAGAAAGAAAAAATTACACCAGGAATATAGAAAATCGTAAACAAAACATTTTGGTGCAAACCGCCAGATTCTACGATAATTAGAACCGAAGATATAACCATCGTTTGGACTTTTTATTTGCGTTATGTATACCTACTTCTTGATTTGACTTAAGTCACTTGCGTTTGCAACATCTGGTGTGCCCATTCATCCCGCAAACAGTGTCCAGGTGCTGTGGTTTTATTAGCCTTTCTCTCTGTTGTAAAGTGTAACACAGGATGCCAGAATTCATAGGAATTAGGTTTGAATATCTTTTTCGATTTGTAACTCTCGTATGCAAGGCCTGACTTGCATAAGTCGGGCCCCGAAGCACATCATGTTTTGGGGGCCACATAAAAACTAGGGGACTTTCGATTACACTATAATATTGGTCATTGCATTAAAATTTGATATGGGGTGTAATTTACCTTTTTTATATTTTCATTTATTTAAATGAAAATGGACGTTTGGCGATATTTTGGCAATCATTTTTACATGTGCAAAAAAAGTAATAAAAAAATAATAATAATAATATTAATAATAATAATAATATTAATAATAATAATAATAATAATAATAATAATAATAATATTAATAATAATAATAATAATAATAATAATATTAATAATAATAATAATAATAATATTAATAATAATAATAATATTAATAATAATAATATTAATAATAATAATAATAATAATATTAATAATAATAATAATATTAATAATAATATTAATAATAATAATAAAACTGCCAAGATGGTGAAATTAGTGATGTTATTCGATAGACATTACATTGTCCTTTCTTGTGCGTGAAACAAATAAAAATCAATCGTTGATGGATGATGCTCAACGGCAGAGAACTCTGTGTTAAAGGCACTAGTTTTTTAACTTTTTACGCTTTTATCGCATTTCTACGGGCATTTCGGAGGTGGGGCAGTTTAGAACACCTTAAGATGTATTATTAGAAGCGAGATTTTAATCAAAATCGTTAGAGATATTTTTTAGCATGAAAAACATGATTTTTGTTATGATTTTTCATGATTTCAAAGGTCCCATGGCCACCACCAAACCGCATACTATATTTGAATATTGTAGGTCAATTTGTTCGGGAGTTATGCTTACCACGTACAAACAGACACTGATGCAAACAGACAGACATTTTTTCTAGACCACTTTTTTAAAATCAGGATGTTCCAAAACGTGAAGTAAGGGAACAAAAAACAAAAAAAACAAAAACTATACTTCCATACCTTATGTAAACATATGGGTAATTGAAAGTAAAATTATTGGAAAGAGAACTCCAATATTTATTGACAGTGTTTGTTGGAAGGATTTTCGTCTTTAGTTTGCAAGTTGATCGATAACATTTTCCTAAAGTCCAAAATCAGGCAACAAAAAATCGACCAAAATGTAATTTACATAAATATTGAGTTCGTGACCTTTTTTAACGATTTAGTTGCATAACGGCTACTGCTTTAAATCAGTTTAAGGTTAGAAGTTTATTTAATTCAAAACGTAACGAACAATATATAAAAAAAAAAAGGACACATCCTTCACTTGAACCGTAACAATTTTGAAATACCCCCCCCCCCCCCCAAGAAAAGGAAGACGAAGAAAAAAAAAAAAAAAAAAAAAAAAAATTCGGAGCCTTAAACCTATATTTTGTTGACTTGTGCGAAAATCAGGTTTCACTCGCATAACGATTATATATTTTTTTTAAAAAATGCATTCCTTAACATTTAAATTGTATATAAATGAAATTTATAATAGGATATGTAAGAGCTAAAATGGCAAAATGGATTTCAAATTTCAAAACTTAGTTTGTCAATACTCTGTTCTCAATTCATAAATCTGCATAAGAAATTAATTTATAACAAAATAAAATAATAATAGTTCTCAAGTCTCTTATTTTAAATCTTTCACAAACCTCCATCTTAAACGATTCCTAATGATCATAAATTATTTTTAAGTCTCCATAACACAAATCATTCTGAAGTAAATATCCTTAAATAATTAATAAATCTCCATTTTGAATTATTCCCAAGCTTCAAATCATTCCAAAGTATCAGTATCTAAAATCATTGTTAAGTCTTTCTCTAGAATCATTCCTAAGTCTCTCGTATCTCAAATCATTCCAGTCTGAATCTAAACTCATTCACTAATTTGTCAATCTGATAGCTGTGTGGCCTTTCATGCCAAAGCTGCCGGTTTCGAATCCCGTGTTAAGTATGGATGATCGTTGTGGTTTGGAATCCACGTTAAGCTGTCGCTTTCCTCAGCCTTATTGACTGTTATGGTGCACAAATGCAGGTCATTCAGTTGGGCTTACAAACCTAAGTCTAATTCATTTCTTAGTAAGCAAATTAATGTGTTTTGGTAGCAAGCATGTGATTTCCAATCTCTAATGTAATGAATTACTAATCGAACAATTCTATCTCTCTTTGAAAGTACGCTCATAATGTATCTCAATTAAACCATTGACGAAAATAGTAATTTAGAAGTTGTAAAATGTGCCTGTTAAAACAGAAACTTCGTATCTGTAAAATGATTTTGTTAAACTTCTAAAGTTGATAAAATAACAGAAAGTCAATTGCACTTTTCTAGTTACAAGATATGGGCACTCGCTACTTCCTGGAACAAAAGTTACATATTATTTAAGAAGAGACACAAAAGTCCTGGACTACCAAATCATTTGTATTTTCTTTCACCATAAAAAGTGCCTTAAATGATTTAAAAAGCAATATTTTTAATTACTTCTTTGACGAAGTCAAAAATAACGTATTTGTAATGAATATTACTTTACGTAATAAGCCTATATTTGAGACTTAGAATTTTAAAATTATTATTTGGCCACTTCAGGTTAGGTACACTTTTCTCAAATTCTATTGGATATTTTAATCTAATTTTTTCCATGCTAATGAAAATACACAAGATCTATCTAGTGAGGCTAAAATATTACTTGAATTAAGAAAAATAAATATTTTATACGATATTTTATGTTGTGAAAAATTTCAATTTTTGTATACTCAAAATATATTATTTTTTAAAATATAATTTTAAATTTATATTAGGTAAAATAAAAGGTAACTGTTTGAAATAGAGAGTTTATTTGCATTTGTTAAATTTTTTATGTAAATTTATTGTATACTTATTCTGAAAAGTAGGAGAAACAAGGGATACTTGACCCAATTTTTAGTTTTGGGTGTTTAGTTTTTATTTTACATTACTTATGGGTGTGTAAATTATGTCTATTTATACTTTATTAAGTATTAGACAATATATATGCATATCTTTTGAAATATTAATTGTAAAGGTGGCAAAATATTAAACATAAAAAACCTTCAACTTGGGTCAAGTATCCCAAAGTATAGTGGCCGACCAAACGGTATAGTGGTTAGCGTGCTAGCTTCTAGACCGCGAGGTTGCGGGTTCGAGTCCCGTGTTAGGCATGGGTGTTTGTAAATGTATGTTGGCTTGTCTAATAACGAATGTTTCGGCGCATTATAGCCCTTGTGTTGCTGACGGTGCCAGATAATCTGAATACAACCAACCAACCCAATGTATAGGGATACTTGACTCACCCCTAAGGGATACTTGACCCAAGTCATACCTTTGGGAGTATACAATTTAAAATTATAAATGCAACATTTTTACATAATAATAACATAACTCTCATTAATGAGTCCAGTGTTAATACTTTCTATATTTGTTCAATGAGGTCAATACTTTTTTATTTTTATTAGGTACATAATGTTAATATGGTGTCCACTTTTAATTTTTATTGTAGAAAGCTGAAAATATTAGCAGTTTGAAAGCTATATCTGTTCTTAATACAAGTTCAAGAATAAGAAAATAACTATTTATTTAACTGTTAATGTAAACTCACATTAAAACCCAAAATTTGTAATTCTATCATTTTTAATTGAAAACACATCAGGTGAATGAAGAATAGCCTGAACTTAGTCAGGTTTGTGTATCTTCAGGTGATTTGTGTATTGAACATTATAAAATCTTTTGAAAGGTGAGTAAACTGATACACCAAATGGTTGTAGTCTGCAATGGAGGGAATTATAATACCGTTAACTCATGTAACATCGATGGTAGGCAACGACATACAACTTTCAAAAATATCCTTTAGTAATAATACCTTTTTATCAATGGAACATCTTACCTACATAACAAAGTGGTTTATGAAGAATAAAAAAATTAATAAAACCTGTCAAATGGCATTCGAATATATCCCTCTCTTAGGTCAAGTATCCCTATATACCTTGGGTCAAGTATCCCTATATACCTTGGGTCAAGTATCCCTATATACCTTGGGTCAAGTATCCCTATATACCTTGGGTCAAGTATCCCTATATACCTTGGGTCAAGTATCCTTAATTGTACATTTACTACATAAGCCTAAAATGCAACCATTTGCAATTAAGTGGATAAACATTATTGCACATGTAATTGTAGCTAAAAGTATGCTAAAAAAAATAAACAATTTAAAAAAAGTCTTACAGTTAAACAAAAACCCTTTTCACATCAGCGTTTACAACACAAATATATATTACTTTTAGAGGATGAAAATTTAATTTATCTTATAGTTTAAAAACTGATGCCAAGATTCAGTTGTCATTTTCACCATGCAGTTAGATAACTGAAGGGCAAGATGTGATACCATTTCCAATTTATAAAACCTTCCCAATTCTGAGAAAAAGGCATTAGGTCAAGTATCCCTAATTCCCCTATACCTAACCAAAGGTTACCATATAATAATTTTAAAATTCTAAGTCTCAAATATAGGCTGATTACTTAAGTATTTACAAAATAAAAAAATAAAATATCAGAGTAATAATCATAACAAATATGTTATTGTTGACTATGTCAAAAAATAAATTATAAATATTGCATTCTTAATAATTTACAGCACTTTCTAGTTAAGGGGGTATGGTACCAAACATTTCTTCAAAAATCCCAAATTTTTTTTCTGATTTTAAAAAATAGTTCATACATTCCTGAAGAGAATGATGTTTTTATCTTATTCCTCAGGTGATTAGAACGCCACAAAATTACCTGTGATTTAAACATCACTAATGGGCGTAACACATTGAAGCGTCTGCCTAAAGTGCGTTTATCGAGCACTAGTGTTTTTCACAGATGTTGCATATTCAAATCGATATATCTCCAGAACCATTAACAATTGGCTATTCAAATTTTTGGAGTATTTAATTTATATAGTTTTAAATATTTTGTCTTCACAGAATTTATTTTTTTAATTCTGTTTTAAAATATAATTTTTAGCCGTAAAAGATAACATAAAAAAAAGCAAAAATTTCAATATTTTAAATTTGAGAATTTTTTTAATTTTTTTAGTTCACCTATCAAAATTCTGTGAAGACAAAATTTTCTTTATAGAATTATGTATTACAGAAAGCTTCCACTTTGAATTTTTTTTTATTTTTTCTTGACTTATATCAAAATACGCAAACATCAATTATTATGGATTTTTCTTGGTTTTTAAATTTTTTTTATATAACAAAACACAATATTTAAAAAAACATTTTCTCAAAGATATATAAATAGTATCTCATTCATAAAATAAATTTTTGACGTAAAATTGTACATAAATAAAGTTTTTTTTTTATTTTCGGTACCGCACCCCCTTAACCTTTAACTGCTGTAAGCGGTCTGACAGACCGCGAGTCATTTTTTTGTAGAATGCTTCCACCCCCTAAAATATCGCATCTTTGACTTTTATATTAATTTTTCGGTTACTATGTTTCTTAAACTTTAAACTGATGTTCACCAATTTGTTTGGCGCAAAATGGACCATGTGTTGCTCTTGCGCAAAAAACCTCAAACCACCCAACCACAGCAGTTAAAGGTTAAAAGAAAACGCGACTAATTCGGTTGTCCAAGACTCTTCTCTTAGTTGGTTGTATTCAGATTATCTGGCGCAGTCAGCAACACGAGGGCTATAATGCGCCGAAACATTCTTCATTAGACAAGCCAACATACATTTACAAACACCCCTGCCCAACACGGGACTCGAACCCGCAACCTCGTGGTCTAGAAGCTAGCACGCTAACCACTATACCGTTTGGTCGGCCTCTTCGCCCCTTAATAACAAGCATATATTTTTTATCTATTAATTTTTTTCATTCACGTATGAGTTTAGGATTTGTTAAAAGATAGAGTTTTCGCTATCTTTCCTAAACTGAATACTAAAATCTCTTCACTTCTTTATCATGACTGTTCCATGCTGGGCTGTTCCTCACAATTCTCATTAATTTTTTATTTTTTTGAAGGTAAGAGATCAGATTTTGGATCCCGACAACACGCATTTCTGTCATTATTATAAGTATGATTGCCAAATTAGAAATTTATAATTCGTAACGCAGTGAAACCCGCTTGTCATTCCAGTTGATAAGGATGACGAAGATAATTTTATTTTCAAAAGAAGGACGAACGCAACTCAATTTTTCCTAAAAAGTAAGGTACAGGCAATTAATTTTTGAAACATCTTTCAAAACTGACTTGATTTATGAGTTATCAATAAAAACAGATATGATAAAGCGTATAGAGTTACAAGCGTTTCTATTTGTACGCATAAACTATGAACATTTTTTGATATTTAAGAACCGTCAGCCGAATGTTTAATTTTTTTGGTCTAAGATATCTGCCGAAGTATTAGTGTTTAAAACATGAATATTTATATTAAAAGCACAATAATAGAAGATCTTTAAAAAAAATATTGAAGGGAAGAACTTTGTTTTTCTTTATCATACTTTAAGAAGTTTTTAAAACTGCTTTTTTAACTAAGCCATCTTGCACCCCTTAAAAATAATTCTGCCAATGTCCACATCTATGGCATTTTTTTTAAATAAATGCGACGACAGATGCTTCGTTGTTTTACTCGTTTAGCAACATAGCTAATTGGATGCAGGTAAATTGACCAGTGATTATTCTACGAAGAAATCATCAAATAACATATGATCATAAGAGATTGTAATTTATTCGTTTCTAAATATAATTCGAAAAACATTCTAGAAGTTTTTTTAAAAAAATGCGAAAATATGATGAGAAATTGGTATTCATCATTTACAACCATCGGTCTCGAAATGATTAAAATTAGATTCCTGTTTTTAGTTGCCAAACAATGTTTTGATTCCCTAAGAAATTTTGATAAATAGTTAGTAGGTTATCGTGTAAATAGGGGAAAACACATTTAAAGTGCTATAATTTAAAATAACGAAAAAGTAAAAAAAAAACAAAAAAAAAACAGAAGCAATGTTTTCGAATGCGATGTCAGACGATTCTGAATTAATTTTACTCATAATACCTCAAATGCATTGTCCTATATAAGAAAGAACAATAATCCACGATCCTAAATATCAAGTACAAATAATGTCCAAAATATGTAAACATAACCACAAAGTACGACATTCCTTATCTCCAGAAACTCCATAATGCGATGTCAAACGTTGCTGAATTCATTGCCCACATTGTACCTTAAATGCATTGTCCTATATAAGAAAGAACAATAATCCACGATGCTAAATATCAAGTACGAATAAAGTCCAAAATATGCAAACATAACAGCAAAGTACGACATTCCTTATTTCCAGGGACTCCATAATGCGATGTCAGACGTTCCTGAATTCATTTGCCCCCATAGTACCTCAAATGCATTGTTCTATATAAGAAAGAACAATAATCCACGATACTAAATACCAAGTACAAATAAAGTTCAAAATAAGTAAACATAGTCACAAAGTACGACATTCCTTATCTCCAGAAACTCCATAATGCGATGTCAAACGTTGCTGAATTCATTGCCCACATTGTACCTTAAATGCATTGTCCTATATAAGAAAGAACAATAATCCACGATGCTAAATATCAAGTACGAATAAAGTCCAAAATATGCAAACATAACAGCAAAGTACGACATTCCTTATTTCCAGGGACTCCATAATGCGATGTCAGACGTTCCTGAATTCATTTGCCCCCATAGTACCTCAAATGCATTGTTCTATATAAGAAAGAACAATAATCCACGATACTAAATACCAAGTACAAATAAAGTTCAAAATAAGTAAACATAGTCACAAAGTACGACATTCCTTATCTCCAGAAACTCCATAATGCGATGTCAAACGTTGCTGAATTCATTGCCCACATTGTACCTTAAATGCATTGTCCTATATAAGAAAGAACAATAATCCACGATGCTAAATATCAAGTACGAATAAAGTCCAAAATATGCAAACATAACAGCAAAGTACGACATTCCTTATTTCCAGGGACTCCATAATGCGATGTCAGACGTTCCTGAATTCATTTGCCCCCATACTAGTACCTCAAATGCATTGTCCTATATAAGAAAGAACAATAATCCACGATACTAAATACCAAGTACAAATAAAGTTCAAAATAAGTAAACATAGTCACAAAGTACGACATTCCTTATCTACAGGGACTCCAGGGAATCTTTTCAAAGTCCCTGTCACCACCTTGCTGTCCAAAGCATTTCCTATTGCATCTCAGGGGTCAATTCAGTCCTGTCAAAATGCTCAACAAAAAGACGAAGAATACAAACAAGGAAAGAGAGGAGGGGGGGGGGGTCACAGCCAAAGGGGCTTAACTTCAGAAATTTGCCACTAAAACGATAGCACTTAACGGATGATGGCGCCAAGCAGGCCAGGACGATTGTCTTGGCCCACGCTGGAGAGGTTGGCGACAAATGTGTCTGTGAAGGAAGGAATGCAACAATGCGAAGGAATTGGCTGGCTCTCTGAAGGTGAGGTGGCGCCAATGACTAATCAACAGCGAATGGGTATGTAAAATATGCAAGGTATTTCGAACTTGTGTGTTCATCTTCAGACATTATTTGTATGGAGGTGGTCAGTTGTGAAAATAAAGTACATCGACTTGTCTTTAAAGGAATTGTCAAGGTTGGGGAGAGCAAAACTGGAATTTTAAGTATTTCATTGTGGAAGTGTTACTTTTGGATTTAAAGGTTTTGAATGCATTGGGTTGTGCTAATGAAGGAAAATAATATTTGTTGGTATTATAATGATGGCAATATTTTATAAAATACCACCTCATACTCTTGGCTATTCTAATTTTCTCGTTGATGATACATACATGCAAGATGCAAGTTCATCTTCCTTAAAATGCATTTGAAAAATTGATTTAGTGTGTTTACTAGAATTATCAATATAATTTTAGGATAAAAATTAATCTCAAATTCTTCATTCAAAAATATTTTATTCTAAAAATTGATTAACAAATGCATAAATAATATGAGGATAAAATTACCAAACTAAAAAAAAAAATCATGTAAAGAAACTGACAAGAATTTATTTAAAAATTGTGTCTTCATAAATTTAAAGTCCAAACGACCAACACTACAAGTCAGAAATTGGTACATAAAGTTTATCAATACTTCAGCATTTTCACTCCCAGCAACAAAATTAAATAACAAAATTAAGTCATTGTTTTGTTATTTGATTTGGTTACATGCGTCGAAAAGTTTTTTTTTTTTAAAGATATTTTCCATTAAACACGAAAAAGTTTCAATCCTCTGTGCGCCCTTAAACTCTTGAACTGTGAGTTCATTTAAGTGATCGTTGATATTTCCTCGTTCCATAGGCCTAATATAATTTTTTTCAGAATACATTGTGTTGAAATACCATTGCTATTTTTGCCATCTTATCAAACGTGAGTAATATGAGGTAATTATAGCGATGTTTGACGAGATAATAAAGTAACACATTTTTAGTATAAGCAAGCATATCAAAATTAGTTTTTTCATTCTTCATTCTATTTTACTAGCGACACCTGTTGTATAACATGAAAAATTAACCCATGAAAACAAAGTTTTTATCATAAATACTTTATATACATTGCAAATTTTATTTGCAAATATAACTTATTTAAGTGATTTTGACCTCAGATCGAGTGTTGTAGTAAATAACCTACAGATTATACTTACGTGTCTTAATGCCTAAGGCTAAAAATCTTCCTGTTATTTTCATGATTATATATTTTAAATTCCACATTTTTATATAAAAAAAAAATTGGTGAATTATTATCTTGTAAAATTCTACTAATTTTTTTTTTTATCAAACTTTAACATCATCTTGCCTCTTTAACCTCATCCCTTTATCTTTTTAATCAATATAAAAATATTAAATTCATTTGTAAAGAACTTTCCGGTAAGACGAAAGCAGACAATTTAACATTACGGGTATTGAGCTTAACATTAAGCGTAAAGAGGCCTTCAAAATGTGCAGTTTCACATTCGCAAACTATATAAGCTAAATTTCTGCATGCGCCACTGTCCAATCTAAACTAACGCGAATGTATTTCCATCTGATATAGAGGTCGGCGATATATCGATACTACTATATTTTTATCGATATTTAAAAACATATATATATCGAGATTAAATATATCGATAAAAGTCACCGATATATCGATATTTTCAAACATTATTAGTTTTTCTGATGATCGCTTTGTAGTTCAATGTGTTTTTTCAATTTTCTTTATTCCCTTTTCAAAAGTAAATTTTGGAATTGGCTGAGGAACAGTTAAAATGACACCAATATTCAATATTTTGCCATACACTTAAAAGCTATTGAAAAGTATCTAAATTTTTCTTAAAATCACTGCACCAATTAAACAAAAATATAATTTTTTTTTTTTTTATAATAGATTCATTTCAGTTGGAAAACTAGTCACCTTACAAAAAGCAATCGTGAAAATAAAATATTTGGCCCGAAAAACTTCGTTTCTGGCAAAATTGAAAATCAAATTTAAAAAAATTCACGTATCGATATATCGATATTTTTTTCTATGCAACGATATTGTATCGATATTTTTTTCTATGCAATGATATTGTATCGATATTTATTTTGATCGATATTTCCGACCTCTAATCTGATATCCTTTGCAATCACACCTCAGCTGAGTATCGCACTAGTCGCTGATTTTCAGCAAACTGAGTATCATAATCGCTTAAAAAATAAGTTTTTTTTTTTTTTTTGTTAAGCGTTATCCCTGTTCATCGCGGCGATTGATTCACACGCGCGATAAAAAGACGCTGCTACAAGTGGCGCGTCCTAAATGCCAGGGTGGATTCAATCATGAACATCCAACAGAAAAGAAACAAAATATCAGAGAACATAACCGCATGTCTAAACGGCGCAAAGAGAGGGTGTTTTAGTGTAGGTCATCCTCACTGGCTGATGATGATACCTGTGATATTTATACTTGAAGTTTGGAAAACGTGTAATGGGGGAGGGGGTATTCCTTGTTTATCTTTTATACCCCCCCTCCCTCTATCTTGAATCAGGTTGAGAGGGGGAGGGGGATGTTATCACCTTTCCTAAACAACATCCCTAAGCTATTTATTTGAAACTGGATGGAAGAAACTTTAAAAATGAGGACTTGGAGGTTTTGAGGAGTTTAACACGGACTGAGTATTTGTTTCGTTATTATGTTTTAATGTGTGTTTTGTAGATTGTTATTTTTATAACAATCATATGTTTATTAATAATTATTTTTATGTGAAATTTTGGTAAGTAGATAATTACTTTTTCGTGTTTGAATGTTTATTATGTATATTGTTATTTTTTTGACAGTTTTATGTTTATTGAAAATTATTATCATTTGCAATGCTGTTTTTCTTTTATAGTATTACATTGTTATTTTTGTAACAATTTTATATTTATTAATAACTATTTTCATTTGCGATGTTAATAGGTTTATTATTATTTAGTCATGTATAAATATGTATTAAAGTGATTGTTAGTTTTTGTGACAGTTTTATATTTATGATTTTTTTGCGAGAAGTATAAAGTTTATTAATATTTTGGTGTTGTTTGAATGTTTACATGTGTGACAATTTTATATTTATTAATAATTATTTTTGTTTGGGATATTGGTGTTTATATTTATTTTATGTTGTATGAATGTTGATTATATAGAATGTTACTTTTGTAACAATTTTGTGTTGCTTAATAATTCTTTTTGTTTGCGATATGGGCAAGTTTACTATTATTTAGCGTTGTTTGTATGTTTTTTACTTATTACTAATATCTGTGACTTTTGTATGCTTGCTAGTTGTAGTCATTATTTTTGTTTGTATTTTTAAAAATTATTATCATTATTTTATAAGCGTTTTTTGTCGCTAAGACCAATATTTAATTTCGCTTATTTTTAAATTGAAACTGAACCACAAAATTGGACGTTAACAGAATTGAAGGAATTTTTTAAATGAATTCTATTAGATTTATAATTTTTTTTATTAATATTTCCAATGAATACTATTTTTAATACTTGATTTTCTTTCAGAAATGCAGGAGCGTTTTCTCTACTTTAAAACGACAACCTTAAATATTTGCTGATTTCGAATGTCCTTTGACTTATTTATTAATTTTCATTATTTTAATAATTGGCCAAGTTTAAAACGTTTGTACACTTATTGAGTCATTTAAAAATCATTTGAATCTTGAACAGATGTTTAACAATTCGTCAATGTTTTGATGTCAATCATTTTCTGAAACCAATTTTACCAATGCATCGTAACCCTTTGTATTCCACTTCGAACAAGCCAGCGCACAATGTATATAAAGTGGATGGTGCTCTATCAACATTTACCACAATCTCCTAAACAACATATATGCCCTTATAAGTACCATCGTATAAAATGATATAAAACTAACAATAAAGTAAGTTAAAACCACCATGAATAACTTGAATGGATGCTATAGCTCAGGCTTTTACCAATCGCACTCCGTATCTACAACCTGTAAACTTCACATCATTAACAACCCCCGATACGTCGATAATTGAACAGCTAGTATTTGGTGAAGCAGTCATCTAAGGCGCTTAAAAATTTATATAACGTTTGCTCACTTTAGAAGGCACGTTGTACTGAGGATTTACTTGCATAAGAATTAGAGATATACTCACTAATAACTTCTGGATAACTCATAAGAGTTTTCTGCTCTGAAAGCAGATGATGCCTATTGAATAACTGCCATACTCTCCCTCCATCTAATATACGATGTAATAAATAGATCGCTTGAGACTAGTTAGCCAAAACAGTGGTTGGCAAACCACGGCTTGTTAGCCACTTGAGTGTAGTCAAATTTGTCAATTTATAAAATTATTATTACTACGATTTCTTGAGTTTATTTAATAATAATTCTCCTGCTGGTTGGTTGGTTGTATTCAGACTATCTGGCGCCGTCAGCAACACGAGGGCTATAATGAGCCGAAACATTCGTCATTAGACAAGCCAACATACATTTACAAACACCCATGCCTAACACAGGACTCGAACCCGCAACCTCGCGGTTTAGAAGCTAGCACGCTAACCACTATACCGTTTGGTCGGAAATAATTCTCCTGCAAATTTGGTTTTTAAAACGAAATTTGGATCTTAAAAAGAAATCTCACTCGTTGTACAGCTAATCTTTGGCCCTTTTGACCAATGAATTTGATAACCACTGATGCATATCATACTAACGGAAGCTAATTAGTTGGGAGAGGGGAGAAGGGGGAGGGGGGGATAATGTAGATTTCTATGGGGATTGTTAAGTCAAAGTATATATTATCCAGAAGTTGTAGTTGAAATAAGTGACTGTGATGCTTCGGTTACATATTTAAGGACGGGTCTCAACTACTGAGAGTAGTCCTAAGTGTTAAGGGGGAATGCACCAAATTTGCTTCTCGAATGGGAAGAAACCCGGAAAATTCCCACCTTGGAATCGAACAATAGACGAGCTTACTTTGAAATAAGTTAGATCTTGTAGTTTTTTATAGGGTAGATTAGAAAATTAAAGCCTTGATACCTGCTGAAGGGCCAGTTAAGGTCACCAGTCATAATATGTCAGAGACTCTCATCATATAAGTGCTTCATGCCAGTCACTGGAGCAGGTATTTTAACTGTAGTTGGAAGCTCCAGTAGATACAACATTTCCTATTCGCATGTGTGTCAACTGATCACCAACTGGCGGCGTAATGCTCGCTCAGTAGCTGGATAGTTCCAGTTCTGGACTCCATAACCGAAAATATGTCATTTCAATTAAAGTGTAACAGCAAGCTTCCAATCAACTTACGAGCTGGCTGGCTTTCTAACCAATGACAACATGTAATTCAGCCTTTACCATGGAGTGTTATTTTCAGTATTAAATAAAGAGACAATGCAAAACAATCTATAATATGAATTCCGACTTTTAAAAATACAAAAAGCTTACGACACACAACAGAAGACGACACAGAAGGCTTAGACTATATGAAACTCTGTGGGTGGCATAGTGAACTCCTACGGGGCAAGACCAGGTATGCGAATGCCTGTCGCAAACGTAATTTATCGTTTGACCAATCGCCATTGCCCTTCGTGACGTTTTGACTCAGCCCCATTTCTAATCGTTGGTTGGTTGGTTGTTTTCAGATTATCTGGCGCCGTCAGCAACACGAGGGCTATAATGCGCCGAAACATTCGTCATTAGACAAGCCAACATACATTTACAAACACCTATGCCAACACGGGACTCGAATCCGCAACCTCGCAGTCTAGAAGCTAGCACGCTAACCGCTATACCGTTTGGTCGGCCCATTTCTAATCGAGCCCACACCATCTAAATAACACTCTCGCGCCTCATCCAACAACAAATAGTCTCGACGACAGATCTTCAGGTAGGGCCACCCGAAGAATTACAACGAGCTCCAATTATTACATCTGGCAACACATAAAACCCCGATAAAAAGGTGGACCTGTGGCCTCTGCTAAACCAACTAAAACAAAATCTCCTCGCAAACAATGTCTTATGTACATAAATTGTAGAAGGAGATCTCCTTTTAATAGCTTTGGTACAGACCGAAAAATATTACAAGCTGTAACAGCAATTGTCGAGAGATTTGTAGGTGAAAAGGTCTTCTCTATTCTGCGCACGAAATCTTCATCTAGGTAATCGCTTTTGACGATAAGGGGAATTCTGGGTTTTTTGGCTGTGCGCAGATAATCTTTTATTTTTCTTTCTTTTTTTTTTCAATCGAAGGGGCACCGGATAACATAAAAATGAGAAGTAACCGTTTGTTAATACCTGCTAGGGTATTGAATTATTTGGGGTTCTTCTTCATGGGTGATTTGTTATTATTTATGGACAGCGTTGAAGTGGTGATTGAGATGTATCTGTTTTATAGTATTGGTTTTATAGAGTGATGGCGTAACGGATGGCAGGCAATGGTTTATTGATGTCGGTATTTATCAGAGATGGTAAATGTTATTTAATATGGTTTCAACCTGTTTTATTAATCGGAAATATTTTTTAATCGATGACTCAGTTCTTCTTTATTTAAGTTTTTTTTTTTTTTAAGAGTCTAAGGATGCCATGGATAATTTATATAAGTAGGCATGGGCTCCCCCAGGAGGGTGCAAGGAGGTGCACTTGCACCGCCCTAGCACTTGGAAAAAAAAAATAAAAAAAAAAAATAAAAAATGAGAGAAAAGGTGTAGATTCCCAGATAAAAAGAAAAACACATATGTATGCCGTTTTGGTTTTGATGTTACAACAAGCATTTGTTTTTCTATTATTTTAGTTTTTTGTTTATTTTCTACATGGTTTTTCATAGATACTGGCGCCTATTGTCTATGATTATTGGAGGCTGAGTAGAAGTATTAATTTCTTTATTGTATAATCATTTCCTGTGTAGTTCTCAAAATTCTAGGGAAAATATTTTGCTTTTTTAAGTCATCAGATATACTATCTTGAAATCTATTTTTAGAATTCAATTAAACATATCCAATACTGCCTTTGCATTTCATTTTGAATTTTTTTAAAATTATTTCCAAAACTTGGAAGAAATATATTGTTGCTCTTCTGTATTTTTGCATCTTCGTGTTCCTCTGTTCTAAACACTGTCTCTTGAATGCCGTGAGATCTAGTTGGATGATAAAAAATCATTAAATTTTTTTATTTTTTAAAAATATTTTTACTATTTTTTTCTTTTCTTCTTTTTTTCCTTTTTAACAGGGTTGCGCTTTTAAAAATATATACCATGAATTTTTTAAAACTATTCTTAAATAGTATAATTTAAAATGCGTAACTATTAATTAAAATCTCTAAAAAATTAATGATTTTGATAAAAATCTGATCTTGCACCCCCCTGCAAATATTTCTGCGGGCGCCCATGTAAGTAGTAAAACTGGATATAAACTTTATAAAATAAAATAACCCATAACATTCATTAACAAAACTCCGTTTCTGTTGCCATCGGGTGTTTGGTGTTGGCGTTTAATTTTAAATACTAAAAACTTCACTATCAGCAAAATATGCAGTAAACTACTTTTCAAAATTTATTAATGAAAAATGAATGTGAATGTATGCACTCGCACCCAAACATCTTTTATTTATTCTGATTCAAACAGTTTTATTATTTATTTATTGAAAAACATTTGGCAACAGGAAAAAGTTTCTTCGATGATTGGTTAAATACTATTTCAGCTCGATTGGATGACGGCAAGTTGGCTTGTTAGTATTAAGTAAAAGCGACCTTTTAATGACAGTGACAGCCAACAAAGTTTGAAAGAGTGCATTGCCATCGACAGTTAATCTATATGCCAAGTTTCCGCCCGAATGGATTTCGGCAAGGGGGTTAATTGTCTGCTCTACAGATTTGACTGCAATTGACATACCAGCCGCACACAAAATGGAAGATAAGATACAGGATTTAAAATCCGTTTCTTATTAGACTTCAACATAATAAAATTCATGCAATTGAAGTATTTTACTAAAAATATACTTTATTTAGAAATGTTTCAAGAATAATGACCAGAAATTGGAGTGAAATATAAACTTTTTATGTTTATAGTATAAAACAACTCTTAATTTTTGACTCAAACTTCTGTAAATTAATTCGTTTTGATTTTACAGACGAGCTTATAGCATTGAGTTTCGATTTTGATAAATACTTTTAAATACATAGTTTTTAATGCTTTTAAAGGGACAGACACATGTGTAAATCTAGCAGACAACTAACATTCATTCCTGTTAATAGGAGTCAAATTGCAATATTTTAAGGTACTTCTTTCCAATTTATATGTAGTTTTTTCTTCAATCTTTAGTACTGCATGACAGATTTTAATATAATAGGGGGCTTTGCCCCCTGCTCGCTAACGCTCGCCAACCCCCAAAACGCCTCGCTGCGCTCGGATTGAGCAGCTTTGCCGCTCGAATTTGTGGTTAAAACATCTTGCTGCTCTCGAATAGGTTTGCCAGCCATAAAAAATGTAACCAATTTTTTATAAATTTAATGTAAGGCCTAATAGAGAAAACACCCAAATTGCAAGTTTCATAATAGAAAGTTAAATATACTATCCGCCAACATTCTGACTTAAAATTTCATTAGCTATGCCCTTACATTGAAGTCCCAATATCTTTTATTTATTCTGATAAGTCACCCCTTTAGAGAACGGCGTACAACGCGAAGCATTTTCTGGATAGAAATACTTCAAAATAATAATTACTCTAATACAAAAATGCTTCAGAAAAACAGAAAAAATCAACTTTGAAACGAAGAGTTTAAAAAGAGCGTTAAAATTACCAACGGGTTTGTTTACATACGTAGATAGTTTTAAAATTAGCAACGGTTGGTTGGTTGGTTGAACCCCTGTGCAGCCGGTTTGTTTACATACGTAAGGATGTTGCCAATCATATATTCAAAATCATTGAGGCTTTGTAGTAGCTTAATAATGAAAAATATTGAAATTTAACTAATTAATAAAGTGTTAATAAATTATTTTGGCACGTTTTGGCAAATCTACAGCTTATTTCCTTTAAAATGACACCTTGATCATTGAAATTGGTTGAGCAGTTTAGGCGGACGGACTAACCCCAAAAAACGTATTGCCTATTAAATATATAGATTTCAAAGCTGCATATAACAACTATATAAACATGCAAAGAATATATCACAGGATATTCTGTCATCATAAAGTTAAAAGGCCCCAAATTTAAAAGATTTCAAATGCACAGTGACACTTTCCAATTAGCTTTTAAAATATAATCTTTTTATTTTATTAAATAGTTCATATCTCTGTCATACAAAATCAATAAAGTAGAGTAAAAATCAGGGAAAAAACCAGGGATTTTTTTCGGGAAGGGATATGAAATTATAACTCAACAAGTCATAGCAATAATTTTGTTATTAATACCGAATATATTTAGTTACAGGTATTTTTTTTATTTTTTTTAAATAACATTTTTAAATAAATTTACCATTTTAAACTAAACATCCTCTTGTTTTTGCATTCTAATAGCAAACTAAAAAAAAAAAAAAAAAAAAAAAATCTGGAGGGGATATGTCTCCATATCCCTCCCCTTGACTACGCATCTGGTAAAAATATATATTTCTTTAAAGCTAATTAGAAATTGTTAAAAGTGTATTTCATTTTTTGGGGGGATTTCAGACCTATTTACTTATGACGGCAATAATGAGAAGAAAACTATCAAGTTCCTCTTTCTTAGAACAAGTATGTACTTATAATTATATTTTACGTGTTTACTGCGGATAGATATTTCTTTCGTATCTACCCTGATTATGCCTAGTGCGCCATCTGGTGGTCGACCTGATCGTCTTCAGTAAACGAAATCGTCGCCCATCTTCCAACCCACGAACGCAAATAACACCAAAATCGGCACCGAACCTCAACAGGATTTCCAATTACGGCGTTCGGAAAAAAATCTCACCATCCGCGTAACGCCAGTAGCTCTTAAAAAAAAAATAAAGAATAAACCGATGCTCCACAAAAGGCGACATCATCAGTTGTTGGAATAAATCATTCAAGAACCTCCGACCCATTCATTTGGCGGTCATTTTCTGAAACACAAGAAACGAAAAAAAAAAAAAAAAAAGCGAAAGTTGTTGCTATCCGCTTTAACGGATGAAGCCTGATTAATAGGAGCCAAATGATCTCCTCGTCATTATCTGGATGCTATCTGGAGTCATTTAAAGACATGTCTTCGCCCCTCTTTTAGAAAAAGAAAGAAGAAACAAAAAGCCCGATCGACATTCGTCGCCAAAATTGGTGGATCGGATTCCCCAGGCGACTTTTATCAATTAATATCGAATTCATCAAATGGCGGAGATTTTGTATCTTTTCGACAACGGGACGAAGAGATAAGATAAGTGTCTGTTTTGTCGCAGCGCTCTTGATAACTTTTGACTAGAATCTGATGCTTTGGTGTAGATGTGCCTTTCATCGTGATTTAATTTGGATGGTTTTTTTGGTTGTTTGGAAAATCGTTAATCAATTGGGATAGTCGCCAACGGACGTGGAGCGGTGAGCAACTGTTGCGACAAACAAAAGAAACATTTTCATCTAAAAGATCTCAACTGAAGTCACTTGCCACGAAAACGTTAGTTTTTAAATTCATTCCCCAAGAATTATTGTTGAATGATTCGATTAAGTACTATGGATTTAATATTGAGAAAGCGCTTTATTGCTGATATTTATTTACATGAAGTTTCGAAACCCTTTTTAAAAATTCATAGAACAACAGCGCAAAGTCAAAAACCATATCGAGTGGAGTTGAGTAACACGAGTTGGAGCTGGTAATATGTAAACAATTATGGTAGTAATAACAATATTAAGGTTTTGTTCAAAATTAGTAGTAAGGATTAGAAGTAAGTCCTACTATCAGGGCCCGATTTAGAATTTTTTTTACTGTAGGCCCAACATTCAGAGAGGGGCCCCCTATAGCAAATATTTATTTTCTTAAGTCACAATATTACCAGATCAAGCTACATTCGTTAAGACTAACTTCTTACAATTTTTAAACTGATAGTTTACTTTCACGCGATTTTTTTGTTGCTATAATTAGTATGATCTTGATTTCCTCTATCTAACTTAACTCTCTGTGACTATAAAAAATATGGAATGTGCGGATGCGTAACTAAAAAATGTTTATTATTTTTGTTCAGTACTTCCCATAAAAAGACTATTATGTTTAAAATTTTCAGAAAACTTTCAAAATTTGGGGGCCCCTAGGCCCGGGCCTAGTGGGCCTAATGGTAAATCAGACCCTGCCTACTGTGTTATGTAGTCCTAGGGTGTTGCTGTATTTGTAGGTGTTAAATGCATAGCATACAAGGGGATAAAAGGGGTAATAGTTAGTGTTCAAATATTGATATTTCAAAAATAATAGTTAAATTTCCCACTGAGATGTTAATTAATAGTTATGCCCTTTTTCTTTTTTCTTTCTTCAGTTGAATAATTTAATATCCATATTATGCTACTTTTTAACTGTGAATTTTATCACTTTTTCCCTCTGTATTTTTAAATTTCCAAAGCCAGGAGTACAAGTAAACCTCTTTGACTCTCAGAGGAGGTGCCTATGAAAGATTAAGCCACCTCCATCCATTTTTTAAACCATACATATCATTCAAATTAAATCTCGTACAACAACAGTACATTAATTCAATGCATAATAATAAATAATATAACTCATAAAAACAAAGTTTTTAATATAAATCCTTTATACGCATTGCCATTTTTTTATATATATTCAAGAACACAGCACCGTTTCTGTTGCCAGCGTGGGCTGTTTGTTTGCATCTATTTTTAAATATTGAAAACATCTATATCGGCAAAATATCCAGAAAACTACTTTTCAAAAATTTATTCATTAAAAATGCATGTGAATTTTATGCACTCACATCCAAATATCTTTAATTTATTCTGATTAAAACAATTTTAATATTTATCTATCAAAACAATATGGACAAAAGGAAAGAGTTTCTTCAACGATCGATTAAAGGCTATTTCAACGTGACTGAATAAAGGCAAATTGGTTTATTAGTACTCCGTAAAAGCGGCCTTTTTAGTAACAGTGACAGCCCCCGAAATTCGATAGAATGCATTGCCATCGACATTGAATCTATCTGCCAAGCTTCAACCCGATTGGATGACGGCAAGAGGGTTAATTAGGTCTCCGCAGACTTGACCGCCATCGACAAACGTACAAAATCGAAGATAATATAAAGGATTTAATAAAGGAAAAGTTTTAGTATATATTATAGTCCGAGAGGCGACTGCAATTTTTGAAACCCATCGAACATCATTCTGAATTTTTTATAGAAATTGGAGAAAAGTGAGTAGATTAGGAACCCACTGGTCTGCCGTGGCAAAAATGGGCGAAACTGATCAATAATCGACTTGGAACGAGTTGAACTAAAATCCGATTGCCAAATATGTCATAACTTGCCAAAAATAGAACAAACTTTTTCGTCTGGCAACCCAGCATTTTGATTTTCAATGAGAAAAAGCGCAAACGATTTTTGATCTCTGGCTTGGAAGATGTGTATCTTTTAAAAGTAAGCCAAATTGGCGACATCAGTTACGTCATCCGTGACGTAATGTTTATTGCCAACTTGGCGCCCTTTTAATAGATGCAAGTAGACCGTCGCCAGATATCTCAATCGTCTGCAACCTTCTTAATTGAAAATTAAAGAGTGAGGATTACCAAATAAAACAAAATGCTCATTATCTGGCAAGTTATGGCACATTTTGGCAATTGGATTTATTTCAACTTATTAAAAGTCGTTTTTTGCCCTGTTTCGGCCATTTTTGCCACGGCAGACCAGTGGATTCGTAATCTACTCACTTTTCTCTAATTTCTATAAAAAATTCAGAATGATGTTCGATGGGGTCCAAAAATTACATTCGCCTCTCAGTCACATTTAATAAAATCGCGTTTAAAAAAAAAAAAAACAAAAAAAAAAAAACGAAATTAGTTATGTATTTCATCTTGCCCAACCACTCCGTTCTGTGCCTCTAGGTGATCCTCTCATAGCGGATATAGCACCCATAATAGGAAACGGATTCACTGTTGCTCCACTTTATGAAGTGGACAAGTTCTGTGATCAAGCTAGTTTGACCTTGTCTCTGTTGCCCTCAGGGATACATTCGCCGTGGATACATTGACAGCAGCTTCCGCGGCCTGTCTTTAAGCAGACAGTTTCCGCTTTTGAAGCAAAAAAAAATAAAATAATAATATTTCATTACTGTAATTAAATTGATTGAGACCCTTCGGCTGATAAGGTTGATCAATCGGTTATTTCTTTTTCATCACTCGGTGTTTTACAATGGGTAGTATAAGTAACCATAGAGTGAAACGTTTTGTGTTGGTTGTCGTCGATTTTTTTTTAGTTGCTTTTATTGAAGGGGTCTTTTTCATTTCTTTTACACTCAATTGTGTTTACAAACCAGGCACGTGTATAAGTGTGGTTTGTACTATCGACTGTTACTGAATGGTCACGAGTATACTCGTGTTTGCATACCTGAACATTACTGAATAGTCACGAGTATACTCGTGTTTGGATACCTCAATGCTAATGAATGATCAAGAGTATACTCATGTTTGTTTATCCTAAAATTACTGAATGCTCAATAGTATACTCATGGTTTATTTCCTGAATATTACTGAATAATTACGAGCATGCTTGTGTTTATATGTCTCAACGTTATTGAATGGTCACGAATATATTCGTGTTTGTATGCCTAAAAGTTACTGAATGGTCACGAATTTACTCGTGTTTGTATGCCTGAAAGTTACTGAATGGTCACGAATATACTCGTGTTTGTATGCCTGAATGTTACTGAATATTTGTATGTCTGAAAGTTATTGAATGATTTCGAGTATATTAATATTTCATGCACCAACGAAACTGACTGTCATGAAAAAGGCCTAATTTCTGCACAAGAAACATTAACTGTACTTTAATAGTTTCAATCGAAAAATTTTCGTAAACTGACAGAAATAGATATTTTTATTTTGGCTTTAACTTGCTGTATACTTTAACTCTGTAAAGTGTTAAATAATGGCGAGCGAAAAGTTTGGAATAAATTATATAAAAATTTTGCTCTAAAACCCTTATACTGATTCATGTATGGATTTTTTGGAAATGGTAGATGCAGTGCTTTTGTTAATTTTTTTTTTATGAGCAGCCAATTACTTTCTTCAAATTCAACATGCCTCCCCCCTTTTTTTTTGAAACTCGAAGTATTTAAAGTTGAATATGTAGTTATCGCTATTTGCTCTTCAACTTACGCCTTGTAACACAACGAAGTACAATTTATACTGACCTTTAATGGTTTAATTTTAAGGTCTAGTGTGGCAAACACTTTTGATGTCGAAATTTTAAAGGCCATGTTAACAGATGTTGTGTCAAGTGCTACAGAGTGAATGATGAAGAACATGTACTGTATGTCTATCCCAAGAATAGATCCCGCTAAGAAGTCTAGTCTTGCCTGTTGCCATGGGAACTAGTCCATTCCCATTTTTAATGGAGGATTCTAAGAGTAAGACATTGGCATTAGCGTGCTGAACACCTTGATGGCGTATTGGCAATTTTCCGAAGATTATCATAATAGACTTATTCGAGCAAACGATTTCTTATAACCAAGACGAATGAAGTATTGTAAACTTATAGACCAGACAGTAGTGGGAATTGGATTTTCAAATTCTGTCACATATTTTGAACTGCAAATAAGGAGCAAATTAAATTTTACTAAACGATTTCATGATAATAAAATTTGGATGAATGATGCTTGCTGCTTATACAGTTTGAATTTTTCAAACTGCAATTCGATATATTTTACAGTTTTATCATTTGATGAATATTAAGCCAATAAATGAAGACTAGAAATGGAAAACGATCCAAGTTCAAAAAAAGAAAATTTTTCAGGAGAGCCGAAAAATGATCGCATCTTTTACTTAAGGCAATGCTTAAGTTCATACTTCAGATTGAATTTGAACAATTGCTACTGGAGTTCACACTTTGGGGGGGGGGGGGGGGTTTCCACTTTGTTTAGCTTGCTATTTAGGTTGTTTTTTTTGAGGGGGGGGGGGGGTACTTGAGTCGTTTTCCATTTCTAGTCCTCAAATCTTCCCAATTATGATATGGCACAATAAATTCAATTATTTCTTGACCTATAATGAATAAACTTTTTGTAATATGTATTCAAAACTAAATAAGAAACTTACTTCGGGACTATACTGGACCGCTTAAAAGATATCTTGCTTTCTTTAGAAGGGAATCCAAAGTTTGTTAAGCACTTTCATTGCTTAAAATGTTAAAAGACCTGTAAAAAAAATCTAAATTGAGTGTTTGGGAAGTTATTCTAAAGTTAATAGAGTAAGAGTCAAATCAAGGAAATTCAACAAAAACTATTTCAACAAACTTAATTAAACAAACAAAAATTCTAAAAAAAAAAAAAAAAAAAAAAAAAAAATCAACAGCAAAAATTCCGCTCAAAAATAATTCAGGAAAAGTTAATCAAATAAGATTTAATTAAAAACATTCATTCAATAAAAGTTACACAACAAAAGTTAATCCGATAAGGGTTATTAAAAAAAGTTCATTCAATAAAGATTATTGATAAAAGTTATTTCAATAAATGTTATTCAGCAAAAGTTAATTCAATAAAAGGTTATTCAATAAAAGGTTATTCAATAAAAGTTTATTCAATAAAAGGTTATTCATAAAAGTTCATTCAACAATGGGTAATTCAATAAAAGCTAATTTAACAAATATAAATTAAACAAAAATCGATTCAAGAGTTAGATAAGCAATCATTGAAAAAATGATTTTTTCAATAGCAGCTACTTTATGCGCAACCGCTATTTTGATGAAAACTTTAATGGTAGGTCCCTTGGCTACCACCAACCCCCACACCAAATTTGAACATCGTAGGTTAATTTGTTCGGGAGTTATGCTGACCACAGGCACACATACACACTGAAAGACATTTGTTACTACACGGGTTTTTCGATGCTACTGTTTTATTATAATGATTGTTCAAAAAAATAAATTTTTTTTTCTTGTACTTGAAATATGTGTTTATTATATAGGATCCATTTCATCCCATAATTGTTTGCAAAAATCCTCGAAAAAAAATCACGAAAATAGCCTATTTTCGAGGTGCCTAAAGTGAGAAGACGCCTTAATTATCCAGAGTATTTAATGAGAGCCGTAACAGAAATTTACTGAAGCTAAGAAGAATCTGTTGTTATTTTCTTACTCTCATGTAAAGTTAGCTGATTATGACTTAAACTATAGCTTCGTTCATATGTACAGGTGTGTTACACGATTTGAAATAGTATGAATTTTTTAAGACAATTTCAAGTAGTATTACATACCAGTATTTCTGAACCAAGTGAATTGAAGTCCCAATGGACAATCCCCGCATTTTTATTTTTTTTTATTTTTTTTAATTCAATTTTTAATGTTTCGGAAAGGCCATAAACAGAACAATTTCTGCTCAATGCGCCTTATTATTTATTTACTTATTTTTCAAAAATTTGCAACTTACACGTTGGAGTTCCCTGTTACACGTTGGAGACCTCGATTCATTCGGCTCGAATTGAATGTGACGTCAAGGCTTCCCAAACATCTTGGCTTGAAATAAGGCAGCGGAAAAAGTTTTGCAAGTTTCTCTTAAATCGCGCCAACCTGTACGGGATATGGCAATGGTCTACCAACATCAACTATTTGGCAGAAACCTCACGATAACCATAGAAACGGAAGGAAGCTTTGACATCACATATCTTGATGAGTGTTTTGATCGGACTGGTTTGGGGGCATTTTCTTTTCTTAATATTTAAATAATTATGTGTTTTTTTTAAAGAACTTTTGTTTAAATGTTTGGCATCAGAAAGAAATTCTTCATAAATATAAACTAATTTCACTCGTTTTTAAAAAATGCTGGAATTGTCCATTAGACAACATTACAGGAGAGTAAGAAAACAACAACAACAACATAAATTTATTAAATACAGTAACACTCTTTCATGGCTCTCGTTAAATATTTTAAATAACTAACTTATAAAAACCAAATTTTTATAAATTGAAACTTGTTTAAGCGATTTTGGTTTTAGATCAAGTTTTCATTGTGTTTTCACTCCGAAGAAAACCATTGATTCCATCCCACTAACTAAATTTTATTTCCACCTCAAAAACTTGATAGAATTCTTTGTCATCGACAAGGAATCTGCAGGCCAAGTTTCAGCTTGATCAGATGGCGACAAGGTGGTTAATTAGTCCACCGAAGCAACAATATAAACTCGTGTTACTCATGGATTAGCTTCTAGTGGCAAACGCAAATACTTAACAGAATGCATTGTTATCGACAACGAGTCTATCTATCAGTTTTAACTCGATTGAATGACTGCAAGGGGTTAATTAGCCTTCCCCAAGCACACAATTGAAGTTAATAAGAAGGATTTAAAAAGGTCTCTGTCGTTTGTGAATCTTCCCTTTTGGGAGAATGCTCTGTCGAATGTTTACTCCTATGTTGCCAGTACCCGTATTAGTATGCACATTTTACAGATAAATGTATAATTGTAAATGCATTGTATGGTAGTCCGTAAAAAACCAGAGAGAAATACAAAATTTTAAGTAGTTTTCCTTCTTTGAGCCTTTTTATATATTTAAATATTAATTTAATCAAAAACAAATACAGTGGAAATCTAATGAAATTCAGTGGGAAACAGTGGAAACTAATGAAATTCGAAAGTTTCAAATTGAGCTCAAATTAAATTGTCAAAACCTTACCCGTTTCTGGAGATTATCCTTTGTTGCCAGATCAGTCGGAGGAAACTGTCGCATTCAAAGTTTTCATAATTTCCATCATGCTAATATGAGCATTACGTAATTCCCACGATGCAGCAAAGTGAAATTTAACAGTCAACAGTTTCAGAAATTTCTAATGCAATTTATAACATTATCCTATCCAGCACAAATTACGGAATGCGTATTTTGTCATCTTTGTAATTTTCTGTTTAAGAAACGGATCGTTAAAGTCGGCTAATTTGACATTTCCAACGACTCACAACTTTTTATTTAAACTAACCATTGTTTTGATGCAGATTAATCGATCATCCGTAGCCTGTCCATTGTTCTTCTAAAGGAAACATCTACACAATTAATGCTTAAGTTGGCTCCTGTCACTACTGAACCGCTGTAGGTATCACTTCATCCAATCACAAGTACTGAGGACTCGAACACGAAACTTCGAGGAACTTCGACTTGCAGATCAAGAAAGACCAGCATTCCGAATACAGATCATTGCCATTAGCTCTTTTTTCAGGTATCAAGATGGTGAAGATCTTTTCTTTTCAAACACTTCTTTCAGCTTACAGAATACAAGAGAGACCATCTTTTTAGTAGATTGAAGGCACTCAAAATCTACCAACTCTTTTGAACCTCCAAGATTACTACAACTCAGTCATAGGGGGTCCTCAGGTACTCTCGATTCACAATTTAAATTATATTATTTACACAAATTCATTGTGGGTTTCTAATAGGATACTTAGCTCTTTGAATATCCAAGTTTAGTGAGACCATAATTTCTCGTATCCTAGAACACGTTGTACTTAACGGGAATATTCATAAGTTTAGATCGCTTCTGCCTGGACCAAGTAGAGATATCACAAAATGATATGCGATGAATTATGACTAAAGGCTTTTGAAGTTTGGTAGGATTTAGAGTTTAAAGTTAATTTTTTTTTTCAGAACTTCTTTGAATTCACCATTCAAAATATAAATAGTAGCTGCCAGAACTCAATGAATATCCATCAACTTAATACAAATTATATTCTTAGCATGCTGTCAGCTATTTCTTAAATCTAAAGTTTGGTATCACCAAGGTGTTTGTGCATGACTGGGCTTAGGTTGCATTTAAATTTATACATAGGATATTACAGCAACGTGTCTTCTAAAATCCAAATAGCAGTTTCCGTAACGCATTAGATCCCTTAAAGGTTACAAACTGATAAATTTTAGGTTTTGTGTGACCTGTAGTTTACGGTCTTAGATACTTAGGTACGTTTCACTTTCGAAGCAGAATTTACACTAGAATTATTCCTCCAAAATCCAAATAGTGGCAAGTCAGAACCGGATACACATTCACCAGCGTGTGCAGTCGAGAAGGCATATCCGACCCTTCCTTCTGGAATCTTCACCAGTACGACCCGGCAGTCGAACAGTAGCACTCACAGGAACGGAACACCGGTTCATCGTCATGTCGCTGCCGCGCATATGCAAATGACGTCATTTCCCACACAAAATAGGGATCAGACCTTTTAATTGGACCACATGAATGCGGGAAGCAGATGTCACCGGTGACGATTGGTCATTCCTGGCACGTACAGGCGCATTCAATAGGCGGAGGATGCCGCTTGATGACGACGGCGATAGTGATAATAATATTCCACCTGCGATATATCGTACCACAATGAAAATGGTAGCAGTTAGCTCGAAACAAAGACAACCTGATCCGCGACGCAAGAAAACCAATCCGTTATGCGTGACACTGTGTTTCTGAAGCGAAGATTTCTCATCATATGCGTCGTTTATAAATATACTTTTTTTTTTTTTTATTAATTCGGCGGGAGTTTGCTTTAGCCAGCAAGGGTTTAACTCGGGGTAATTAGTCCTAGATCTCCAGGGTCAACGGTGCCCTTGGGGTCCATTGGTCGTTGAGTCGACGAAACAAGGACATCGGAGAGTCATTGGTATGGAAGGCGCGATGTCCACTTTTTGATTCCTTCCCTTTTTTCTTTTTCTCATTTTTTTTTTTTATCTTACCTGGAACTTGTGATGCTTTACAGGGTGCGAGGTGTCTACTTGGATCGAAAAAGGATGTCGATAAAGGGCAGTTGTTACTTTTCGTGCGTCAATGATCTTGGAAGCAGGCAGTCGGCTTGATTTGTAATCATATTTTAAAAAAATTACCCTGTGATGAACTAAAATGTATTTGGGGCAAGAATCAATATTCATAAACGCATTTTGTAGGTTGTACAACACTAGCAGTAATAATATAACCTATCAAAACAAAGTTTTTGTTATAAATACTATATGTGAATTGCAGTTTCTGTTGCCAACGTATGCTTGGTTTTGGCATCTAATTTTAAATATTAAAAACATCTCTATCAGCAAAAAAATATGCAATAAACTACTTTTCAAAATTTATTGACGAAAAATGAATGTGAATTTATGCATTCAAATTCAAATGGCTTTTATTTATTCTGATTAAGACAATTTATTTATTTATTTATTTATTTATTTATTTATTTATTTATTTATTTATTTATTTATTTATTTATTTATTTATTTATTTATTTATTTATTTATTTATTTATTTATTTATTTATTTATTTATTTATTTATTTATTTATTTATTTATTTATTCATTTATGATCGGTGATCGGTTAAATGTGACTTCAGCGCGATGGCCAAATTAATTTATAAGTATTCCATAAAATCGACGTTTTAGTGGCAGTGACAGTTCCCAAAATTTGATAGAATGCATTGTCATTGACATCGAATGCAAGAATAGCATTTAATCGACCATTGAAAAAACTTTCTCCTGTTGCCAAATTTTTTTAATAAATAAATAATAAAATTGTTTTAATCAGAATAAATAAAAGATGTTTCTGATGTGAGTGCAAAAATTCACGCTCTTTTTTAATAAATAAATTTTGAAACGTAGATTGCCGCTCCTTTTTCTGATAGAAATGTTTTTAATATATAAAATTAAATGCAAACAAAAAGCACACGCTATTTACAGAATCGGCGCTGTGTTAATGAATATAAAAACTGCAATGCATAAAAAATTATTTATATTAAAACTTTGTATTTAGAGGTTATATTATTTATTAAATAGTTTTGTATAAATTGGTCCTTTAGATTTACCCCAGGAATATTCAGCAATTGCCAAAAAAACGGCTATAACGATTTTAATCGATAATGCCTCTTAAGGTGTTATGAATATTCCCACAGCCGAATTTTCCATAGCAATACGATATAAAAGCACACAAATTTCAGAAATTCATATCTTCAGCACAAAGTTGTCTTTCTTTGAGCATCGCTCTTTAAAAACGTTTCTCCTCTGTTTCACTTATAAGAAAGGATAGTTAAATATTTACCGAAGAACATATTGTCAATTTCTCTATTTGGTGGTGTTTTTTGTTTACCAATGTAATAATTATCAAGGATTTTTTCAAAAAATATCCCTAATCTAGCCATTTTTACTTTAAATTAATAGAATTACGAAAACGAAGATGGTAAATTACAGCAATCATAATAAATTTAAATGCAATGACCAGTATTATGTGCAATTTGAAAGTTCTGCTCAACACCCTTAGTTTTCTAAGTTCTCTAAAACAATTTGTGTATTATGCAGATATATGCAACTTAAAAACTCTATTTATAACGTTTTTGAGCTTAAAAATGACGATTTCCCAACACTAATTCAAAATAGATTTTGGAAACTTGAAATTTGATGCATCCTATCTCATAATCAAGACATGATTAGAAAGGAAACTAATTGCCCTATTACAAGACATACTAACACTTGCGAACTCAGCAGCAGATACTGGTCATTACGCATAGCTAAGAGCAAAGCCTCAGGCAACAAATAATTTAATCAATTGCTCGTAATTCCCCTCCCCCCCCCCCTTTCTCCACACCCTACCCTACCTAACAAAACAAAAAATAAAAAAATTGTCATTAACCTTTTCCCCATAAACATTGCCTAGACGTAACCCTAAATTATAGCGTATATATTTCAAGTGCGTCCACCAACGTTATATATATATTTTTTTTATGTCCAAAGCTCAAACCATTTTTTTTTCTCTCTTCTGTATATGCTTAGTCCCGAATAACTAGGATTATGGAAACAGGCAAAACTTGTGTGTAAAGCATCGACCGGCTTTAATGGCTTCATTAAGAACAGATTTCGGGTCCTAATTTATCGGGGAATATATTTAAGCGTAACGACCATCAATTGGATCGTTTATATGCTGCAGGGGCAGCTATGGGAGGGTGGTGGGGAGAGGGGGGGGGGGGATTGACATCTTTGCGGGACTTGTTTGGAAGGAAGGAAAAAATGCGTATAAAAGCCTTCAATAGATGCGATTGAAAATAATGGATCTTATTTTTAAATAAATAGTTGTTTCTTTTTTTTTTTTTTTTTTTTTAGTTTTGTTTATTAGAATTGTAACGAAAGTCGTTTTCTGTAAAGAGGATCATTTCCCATACTCGCTATGTTACAATCTTCTAGCCCCAGAGTATTTAAAAAATGCATTCGATAAAATATTGAAACTTGATAAGTAGATACGAAAAGGGTCCGCATACGTGGTCAGCATAGCTCTCGAAAGGAATGATCAAAGTTCAGGTCAGTCAGTGGTGGCCATGGGACCCGTCATTAAGGTTTTTGTTAATATGGCGCATGCGCAAAACATGTATGTCTTTTTTATTGTTTATATATATATATATATATATATATATATATATATATATATATATATATATATATATATATATATATATATATATATATATATATATATATATATATATATATATATATTTAAAAAATAAACATTAAAAAAACACATTTCTCAGCAATTGTTAAAAAACGGCTCGAACGATTTTGATCAACATCGCTTTGATAATGTTTGATAATGTCTCTTAAAGTGTTCTAAACACCCCCACATTCGAAATTCCTGTAAGAATGCTATATAGGCGTAAAAAGTTGACAGAAAAAATGTCATTTACGCAGAGATCTCTTCTCTTGAGCATCTCTCATCAGCGACCGTTTTCCTCCTCTCCTTACTTTCACTTACAAAAAAAAAAAAAAGAATAGCGTAAGAACTATCGAAAAGTATATCGCTGATTTCACCATTTTGGCGACTTTTTTGCCCATGCTAGAATTACCACCAAAATTTTTTTGAAATGAATGAAAATATGAAAATGGTAATTACGCTATTTTACGTCATATTTAAATGTAGTGACCAGTATTATAGTCTAATTGAAAGTCGTGCGATGTTTCACACCCCTAATTAAGTATAGCGGCCCCTCCAAATTAAGAACATTTGATTCGGAAGCCCTACATAAACTAGCTAATACCAATGGACAATTCCAGCATTTTTTAAAAACGAATGAAACTAGTTTATATTTATGAAGAATTTCTTTCTGATTCCAAATATCCAAACAAAAGTTCTTTTAAAAAATTAGTTATTTAAATATTAAGAAAAGAAAATGCCCCCAAACTGAGCCAAAACCAGTCCTATCAAGACACTCAACAAAATATGTGACGTCAAGAGGTCCTTCTGTTTCTATGGTTATCGTGAGGTTTGTGCCAAATTGTTGGCGTTGATTTGGTAGATCATGCCCATATCCCGTACAGGTTGTCGCGATTTGTGAGAAACTTGCAAAACTGGTGTCCGTTGCTGCATTTCAAGCCAAGATGTTTGGTTTCTCTTGACGTCGCTTTCAATTCAAGTCGAATGAATCGTTTTCTCGCCAACATCTAACAGGGGAACTTTGATTGCAAATATTAAAAAAAGAAAAAAACGCATTGAGCAGAAATGTGTGTGTTTATGGTCTTTTCGAAACTTTTAGAATTTAATAGAAAAAATGAAAAAAAATGCGGGAATTGTCCATTGAATCTGAATCCATTGCGGGTAAGGCTCATGTATTCCTTCAAGCTAAACGTTTAGGCAGGAAGCGTCACTATTATTTTATAAAGAACTCCAGCTCTCCCAAGTTCATCCTAAGGAATTTCTAAAGGACCTCTTTCTCTACTGTCACCAGAAAATTCGCGTCTCTTCACAGAACCAACAAGGCAGGTCAAGGGAGACGACAGCTTTCAGTTTCGCTTGCCTTTGAAATAATTCTCTTTTCTTTTCCGAAGAGACACAAGCAGAAGCCTGTTACGCAAGGAGGGGGGGGGAGGGCACCCTGACTACCTACCCCCCACACTCCTGACATTCTCAAACATCCCGACGACAGCGGTGTTTATAGCGGATTCAAAAAAGATGGCCAGGCCCAACTCATCAAGAACGAGGCAAAAAAGATCTTCTCCTGGTTCATTTGCGACAGCTTCTTTTTCTGCGGGTTGTCACCGTGGCTTTTTGGAGGGTTGACATCTGAATGGGCAGCTCTGCAAGAAAAAGAAGATTCAAGTCTACCCTCCGTTGTCTGCTTATCGGGAGGGTTTGGCCGGAATGCTATTGAGTTATTATCCGCGGTATTTGAAGGGAGGTTATTTTTCTTTTTAAGTTATCCGGACGGATAAGAGTTAACTTGGCACTTATCCTCTAACCTCAGTGATTGATTTTTGTGATAATGAATTGACAAAGGGAAAATATCCGGATAATTGGAGTACCTTTTTTTTTTTTGTATGTGTTATTATTCATAACTTTTTTTTAAATAATAAACGCTTAAAAATTTGAAATATATTGACACGTTATGAGTTTAGATCGCTGACAAATGCTCTCTCTTATAAATTGTGTCGAAAAAGAGAAAGATAGTGTGAGGCATGTAGACCATATATATTCCTCTGTTATATTCAACGCTTCAAGACAAGTGTACTTTTGAGGGTAGCAGTTTGTCCAGTTTGGATATGTAAATAATGTCAAAATACGCTGCATTACATAAATACACTTTACTGGCAGTAATATTAAAATAGATCTGTAGAATACCAACTTTAGTTGAGTAAAAGATCAAATTCATTCTTAACTTAGAATACCCAAGTTCCACGCTTTCTTCTTTTTTATTCTTGTTATACTATTGAAACCTCTGATGAGTATTCAAGACGGAAGTGTAGTATAATTTTCAAGTATGCAAAATCTTCTGTGGGCTTGTGTTACACTCATCACGAAGTCTGAATCCTTTATTATCAAACTATGGCTCACATCCTCTTTCAGAGAGTAATGAAACATTAACGAGAAGAAGACGCCCCAATTGACTGAAAAGAACCTGAAAGGTACACACACAAAAAAATTAGACCTGAGGTTTTATAAAACCTCGTGTGTTGCGGGTAACCTGGCACTTCCTATATCTCCAGGGAAGTCAAAGTGAATGGATCTTTTGTCTGCCCACCAAGACACAGGAACAAAACCAAAGAAGCAAAAATAAATACCTTCATCAACTTCCCATACACATTTTTTTCTTCTCCCCTTCAATGTTTCCCAAGCTTCTGTTTCTGAAGTTGTACCTCACAACTCTATGGAAAAGAGTGTTCCAGAGGTTCCGATCTCTGGCCACTGTTGCCAATTAAAGAGAGGGAAAAAGCAGAGCTATTTTTGCCTCCCCTTTTGAGGATGGAACAAACAATTCCTCATTAGCCATCGAAGTGGCGGGAACGGCCATTAAAAAGAGGTTGGTAACAAAAGAAGGTCTTTTGCCCAGCGAGTTCCGTATTTCTTGTCTCCCATTCTTGGGTGTCTTGACCCTTTGGATGGACTTACGCTCGGTGGTCAGACATTGACGCTATTTCCAGTATTTGGGTCAACCACTGGCGGTGGTTAATTACACGACATACGTGGGTGGAATACGATGACGATTGGTTGTTATCACTCGGTGATCAAATATAGATTTCACAGTTTGATATTTTAGATGGTTTGTGATTTGCCGGAGTTTGTTTTGCTAATAGTCTGATAATAGGTGCACTCAGATATTGGATATCATTGCAATCTGGTGATGATGAAGTTAGATTTGAACGAGCGTGGTGTATCTTAAGAATGAAACTAATGTGCGGAAAGCGTTTGGTGTTTGATAAAGATTATCACGTAGCATGATAGTATAAAAGATGTGCTTGCATTAAAATATGATTTAGCAGATTGGAGATGGCATCGAAAGAGATATTTTCTAGTTTAAGACTTTCATTTTCAAGAAATGGAATGGGATTTGTCGCTGATTATCAATCGTTGAATATTAATTTGTCATTTATTATTAATAAATAGAACTTACAATAATAAGATTAGGAAAAACACAATTGAACTTAGACTAAAACCGATTACGTACTTAATAAGATGGGTAACAATGGCGCTAATAATAGATTGGTATAGGAAATTATTGGTGATGCAACATATTGTAGATGACATCTACAGAATTAAATCTAACAAAAATTTATTTACGAGGGAAATTTCATCAAGAGCAGACAACAAAAGAGTACATGTGATACAGATTAGTGAAGTAATTGATAAATTTATATAGGTTCTATTAGCAGGAACTATTCGAAATTAATGGAATATTTTTCAGAATCACATTGCCTATCGAAATACTAGTTCAAACTAAAGAAATTTCGTACAAGGTCTAGCAACAATAATTGGAGTTGTCTGTCGAATTGGATGATAAAGTGAATAAATTTGTTTACTATAAAGACAACTAAATTTTTTTCGTGATTATTTTCTTCTACTTCAGTTGCACCAACTGTTGGACAAAAAACAAAAATCTGAATATTTTAAATGCTTTATATTAACTTTGATTTTGTGTATGTGTGTTTGCAAGTGGCTGTGCTTGTCGATGGCGGGCAAATCTGCGAAGGCCTTATTTCTTCCCTTGCCGTCATACGATCGCGTCGAAATGGCATTTAAACGATCATTGAAGAAACTCTTTCATGTAGTCAAAACCGTTTTAAAAAATAAATAATAAAATTGGTTTAATCTGAATAAATAAAAGATATTTGGATGTGAATGCATAAATTCCCATTCATTTTTTAATGAAGAAATTTTGAAAAATAGTTTACCGGGTATTTTGCTGATAGAGGTGTTTTTAATATTTAAAATTAGATGCAATCACCAAACACAGGTTATAAAAACTTCGCTATGTTAATGACAACTAATAAATGATCTTATCTTTCTATTACATTATGTTTTCTTTTTGGTTAGGGAGCCATTTTAACTGTCTCTCAGTCAAGTTCAAACCTTAGTTTTGAAGTTTTTGAAAAGGGAGTAAAGAAAATCGAAAAAACACATGGAACTACAAAACGATTATCAAAAAACTAAAAATTTTTGAAAATATCGATATTGATTTGGCATTGCATATAAAGGATATACATTAAAAACTTCCCTAATAGCACACATCCTCCCAGGGAGGTCCCTGGGAAGTCATTCGCAGTCCCGGGGATGACTGGGGACTTCCTAGGGACCTCCCTGGGAGGATGTGTGCTATTAGGGTTGTTATGGGTTTTAAAAATTATTTAAATTTTATTTTCGTTATTCAACTTACACTTACCATTCAAGTACTGAAAACTGAATGAATTGCTAATCTTTTTGCTTTACGAAAATTCGCCTTAGAGAAGCATTCTAGTCAGCTATGCGTGCAAAAAACTATTTCATTAATACTATGTGTCTGTAGTAGTCTAATGATCACTTTTACAGACTACCATACAAAGACGCCATAAGACTACATTATATTAAAATTCATCTCGCTTCTCGACAATTCCCTCCCTCCCCCCCCCCCACCCTTTTTTTTCTCCACTCAAACAAAGATGGCGCCGCCCATGTCACCCCAGGGTTCTAACAAGTTTTCCTGCACTAGCTTCATAATTAACGGCTCTTCGAAGGCAATCCCATTCATGGGCGAAATCAGAAGAAGG
The DNA here is from genome assembly GCA_963978545.1 of Linyphia triangularis. Lineage (NCBI taxonomy): Eukaryota > Metazoa > Arthropoda > Arachnida > Araneae > Linyphiidae > Linyphia > Linyphia triangularis. Next base: position 101,660,502 of record OZ021724.1, on the reverse strand, counting down.
GGGAAAAAAAGAAGAAAAAAAAAAGAAGCGATGAATGGACATATCTCGGAGTGGATGCAATTAAGACTAACAAGCGAGGAGCTACCTCTGTTTTTTTTTTTATTTTTTTATTATCCTACTTTCTTTATTATTAGATATTATTATTATTCGTCTGACCAAGCGCGTACTTTTAAACGCGTTTATAATTGGGAGCGATCTGAAGCAACGTGAGAATTTGGATCGGTTACCGGAGTTAACTGTTCGATTGACTGGCTTTTTTTAGTCGAATGCGAGTGAATTGTTTATTTCTGCCTTATTCTATCCGATTACCGTTTTTTTATTTTTATTATTATTATCCGAGATTACGTCATCAAGTATTATTATGAATGAATTTAATTAATACGTAAAAAATTATGGATTTTTATAAGATGCTTTGAATGAAGGAACCGAATTTTGGGCATAATTTTTCAATCGATTCACAAAACATAGTATTATTTTTCATGTGTAGATAGAAGATAATATTTTACCTAATATAGATCTGATTATAATATATGTTTTTCTTAAAAAAAAACTCTCATATAGAATTACACCATCATTCAACTAACTCTGAAAATTCAAGTTAATATCTAAACAAGATTTTATCATTAGAGCAGAGTTTTCTCATCAATATCAGATATTTGCAAGATTTCTTAAGAAAAACATACCTTTTACATTTTAAAGTTGCTTCACAATGCTTGTCTTCAACTAACTTGAAATAAGTCATTATAATTAAAACGCTTTTCTTCACAATTCTAAACATTGGAATCTGCTTGCTCATTAAAAAATGTGCGTCCAATTTTTATTTTCTTGCACTGCATTGACTTAATATCACTTCAAGTGTCCAGTTTTACAGAGTAGTCAATCGTTTGAATTTCCAGTCTTGCATCCTATCACGCCTCAAGCGGGAATAGATTCAGTATCAAATTTTTCATTTTCACAAAGTATAAAAAAAATTCATAATTGTCCAGTTTTACTAAGCATCCAATCAGCTCTCAAAAATTCTTCCAATCATATAAAAAAAAAAAATCATTTCTGAGCTCTCCAATCTTTTCACATATGCCACAGTTATGTAAAGTTATTCATTCCACGCTTCCTACTATTTTGCTCCAGTCCTCAAACTACTCAATCATTTCTCAATCAAATGAGCAGTTTTGCAAGATATTCAATCACTGCTCAATATTCTCAAGAATACTGAGTTTTGCAGAGTATTCAATCATCTAAAAAAATGCTCAGTTTTACGAAGTGCCCAATCAACTCCCCAATGCTCAGTTTTACAGAGTATCCAACTCACAATCATCTAAATTATAGTCCGTTCACAGTGTACCAAACCTTCTCATAAATGCTCAAGTTTACACACTATCCAATCTTCACACTCATGCTCAGTTTAACAGAGTATCTAATTATCACACGAACGAATCATTGGTTTTACAGAATATCCAATCAACTCACCAATGCTCAGTTTTACAGAGTATCCAACTCATAATCATCTCAATGATAGTCTGTTAACAGAATACCCAATCTTCTCATAAATGCTCAAGTTTACACACTATCCAATCTTCACACTAATGCTCAGTTTAACAGAGTATCCATTTATCAGACGAACGAATCCTTGCTTTTAAAGAATATTCAATCAACTCACCAATGCTCAGCTTTACAAAATATCCAATTCACAACCATCTCAATCATAGTCTGTTAACAGAATACCCAATCTTCTCATAAATGCTCAAGTTTACACACTATCCAATCTTCACACTAATGCTCAGTTTAACAGAGTATCCATTTATCAGACGAACGAATCCTTGCTTTTAAAGAATATTCAATCAACTCATAAATGCTCAGATTTACAGAGTATCCAATGCACAACCATCTCAATCATAGTCTGTTCACAGAATACCCAATCTTCTCATAAATGCTCAAGTTTACACACTATCCAATCTTCACACTCATGCTCAGTTTAACAGAGTATCTAATTATCACACGAACGAATCTTTGGTTTTACAGAATATCCAATCAACTCACCAATGCTCAGTTTTACAGAGTATCCAACTCATAATCATCTCAATCATAGTCTGTTCACAGAATACCCAATCTTCTCATAAATGCTCAAGTTTACACACTATCCAATCTTCACACTCATGCTCAGTTTAACAGAGTATCTAATTATCACACGAACGAATCATTGGTTTTACAGAATATCCAATCAACTCACCAATGCTCAGTTTTACAGAGTATCCAACTCATAATCATCTCAATGATAGTCTGTTAACAGAATACCCAATCTTCTCATAAATGCTCAAGTTTACACACTATCCAATCTTCACACTAATGCTCAGTTTAACAGAGTATCCATTTATCAGACGAACGAATCCTTGCTTTTAAAGAATATTCAATCACTCACCAATGCTCAGCTTTACAAAATATCCAATTCACAACCATCTCAATCATAGTCTGTTAACAGAATACCCAATCTTCTCATAAATGCTCAAGTTTACACACTATCCAATCTTCACACTAATGCTCAGTTTAACAGAGTATCCATTTATCAGACGAACGAATCCTTGCTTTTAAAGAATATTCAATCAACTCATAAATGCTCAGATTTACAGAGTATCCAATTCACAACCATCTCAATCATAGTCTGTTCACAGAATACCCAATCTTCTCATAAATGCTCAAGTTTACACACTATCCAATCTTCACACTCATGCTCAGTTTAACAGAGTATCTAATTATCACACGAACGAATCTTTGGTTTTACAGAATATCCAATCAACTCACCAATGCTCAGTTTTACAGAGTATCCAACTCATAATCATCTCAATCATAGTCTGTTCACAGAATACCCAATCTTCTCATAAATGCTCAAGTTTACACACTATCCAATCTTCACACTCATGCTCAGTTTAACAGAGTATCTAATTATCACACGAACGAATCCTTGGTTTTACAGAATACCCAATCAACTCACCAATGTTCTGTTTTACAGAGTATCCAATTATCACACGAAGAGATCCTTGGTTTTACAGACTACCCAATCAACTCACCAAAGCTCAGTTTTAGAGTATCTAAGCTTCTTAAGAATATTTTTCAGAGTGTCCAGTCATCTTGTAACTGCAGTTTTACGCACAGAGTTCAGTTTTTATCGCTATAATGCTTAGTTTCAAAGTATCTAATCCGCGATTCTCTCAAGAATGCTTAGTTTTACAGAGTATCAAAATTGCTCAAGAAAGCTTAATTTCACAGATTATTCCAACCTCAGTAAGAATGATCAGTTCCACTCCAACTTAACAGAACTTAGACATGTCTGTGATGAAATAGACACGTCCGAAATCGGAAGAAAAAGCAGAAACAATCGTGCGAGAACACCCAATTCCCACGAATGCGCATGCGATCGGCAAATAAAAACCGTTCCAATTCGAAGTCTGGCATTTCCCCCTCAAAACGTTTTTCCCAGTCTGAACGTCGTTCTTTTGAAGGGAGGTTTCTTTTTTTTTTCTTTTTTTTTTTTTCTTTTTGCTTCTTCTTATTTTAAGAAAATAAAACTGTTTTCTGATATCTGATTGAAAACGGTCAACACTCTTACAACGTGGGTGTTCCTTCGTGGATTTCTAAAGGAAATGAAACTGACCTCATGGATTTGTTTCTTTAACGATTATATATTTTATTCTTTACATTTGGTTTTGTTTATATGGATTATCCAAGACCAACCTTTTCAACACTTAAGAATAATTTTTTTAATCAAGACATGAATTCCGCTGAATTGGGGCACCAAAAATGAGAATTGGAAGTGTCTGCTTAAGCATTATATCCTTTTTTTTTTCTTAGATAAAGTGTTAATTTGTTTTTAAATAAATTTTAATCCCGTTGATGTATGCGACATTATTATTATTATATTTTTTTTTAATATTATTATTCAATTAATTGTAGAAAGTGTCAGAAAATATCAGTATGAAATGTCAATTTTGAAATTGAGTATGCAAACTTTTACGGACCTTTAAGCACTTTCATGTGCTTTTAAGGACCTTTAAGCATATTCAAGTGCTTTCAAGAATCTTTAAGAATGTTTAAGTGCTTGCGATAAAAACAATTACCAATAGTGCGATTTTCAAATGAACAACATGAATTTTTTTTTAATAAAACAGTATTTGTTTCGTGAGGGGACGTTAAAATTAACTAAATAAATTAGTTTTAATATTTTGTTAACTGAATTTAATATACATGGTTTTCCAACTTTCAGTTGAGTCCGCCTTCGAATCCCTTCTTAGTTCAGTTCAACCTAACTTGACGCAAAATCTGATTGGATGCGAATTCTTTACAGTCAAACGAAGTGTCCAAATAGATGTTTCCATACATTGGCAGCTGGCAGGATAATTTACAAAAGTCGTTGGGGGAGGGGGGGGGGGGGGCTGAGAGAGAAACTACGCAAAGTTCAGCTAAGTTTGTGTTCAAACCTTGATTTTTTAAAATAATAAATGGATTTTCCTATTAAATGATAATTAAAAGCTTTATACAGGGTTATTTAGAATTCCCTCCCGGGTTTCTAAGCAAGGACTGGACTTTTTGGCAGGAACTGGACTATCGCATTGATGTATGCCGTGTTACCAAGGGTTCACATATAGAACACCTGTCAGCTATGTAAATAAAACTTGAACTGTTTCTAATATTCTTTCAAATGTTCTTATTTACTGTAATAGTCTTAGTTTTTTTTTTTTTTTTTTTTTTTTTACTATAGCACTTCGAAACCCGGGAGGGAATTCTGAAAAACCCTGTATTACTTTTCTGTTCAAATTAATTGTTTAAGCCAGTATTACGCTTCTTTATTTCTGTAAATTGTGTTTCTGAATCCAGTTTTTCTACATAATTTTCACCGACCAAACGGTATAGTGGTTAGCGTGCTGGCCTCTAGACCGCGAGGTTGCGTTTTCGAGTCCCGTGTTAGGCATGGGTGTTTGTAAATGTATGTTGGTTTGTTAAATGACGAAATGTTTCGGCGCATTATAGCCCTCGTGTTGCTGACGGCGCCAGATAATCTGAATACAACCAATCTACATAATTTTCAAAAGCAAGGGTGTACAAATGCATCTCCTTGCACTTACCTGGCAGCGCCGCGGATGTTTTTATCCAAGTTAAGTATCAAGGTTAGGTTTAATACCAAGGTAGGTCGACCCGAACAATATTGAAACTAGTTACAAAAGCATTGGGGCCACCAGGGAGGTTAAAGGAGTTACACTTGAAACTCTCCTGTTTTTTCAAAATTAAAAATAAAGCGGAGGAAAGTAATCAAAATCACAAGAAATTGATGTATAAAAGTTTTGAATTATTTTATTATAAGTTAGAGCACACCAAAAATGAAAATTAGCAGGAAATTGAAAGGTTTAAAGGCAATCTTTTATTGCTTTACTCTCCTTATGAAAATTATCCTGCCGGCATTAATATTTTTAAAAAGATTCAATTTCAGCTTTTTTCGAAATAAGGATATAAATGAACAAATAAATAAGGCTTAAAATATAACCCATACAAGAGTTTTTAATATAGATTCTTTATCAGCATTGCTAATTTTTAAATTCATAAACCTTTGCCAACGTGTACTTGGCATTGGCATCTAATTTCAAATATTAAAAACATCTTTATCAGCAAAATATCCAGTAAACTACTTTTCAACATTTATTCATTAAAATTCAATGTGAATTTATGCACTAACATCCAAATATTTTTTTATTTTTTCCTGATTAAAACAATTTTTAAAATTTATTTATTAAAACAATTTTGCCAACAGGAAAGAGTTTCTTCAATGATCGATTAAATGCTATTTCAGCGAGATTGTATGACGGCAAGTTGGTTTATTAGTAATCCGTAAAAGCGACCTTTTTATAGAAAGTGACAGCCAAAATTTGATAGAATCTTTTGTCATCGACTTCGAATCACCGACCAAATGGTATAGTGGTTAGCGTGCTAGCTTTTAGACTGCGAGGTTGTGGGTTCGAGTCCCGTGTCAGGAATGGGTGTTTGTAAATGCATGTTGGCTTGTCTAATGACGAATGCTTCGGCGCATTATAGCCCTCGTGTTGCTGATGGCGCCAGATAATCTGAAAACAACCAACAATCTGCCAAGTTTCAGCTTGATTGGAGTACGGCAAGAGGGTTAATTAGACCTAGGCAGATTTGTCCGTCTTCAACAAACATACACACCCACCCACAAAATCGATAAGGTTTGGTTGGTTGGTTGGTTGGTTGGTTGGTTGTATTCAGATTATCTGGAGCCGTCAGCAACACGAGGGCTATACTGCGCCGAAACATTCGTCATTAGACAAGCCAACATACATTTACAAATACCCACGCCTAACACGGGACTCGGAACCCGCAACCTCGCGGTCTAGAAGCTAGCATGCTAAGATAAGGGATTCAAAAAGATTCAATTGCAACTGAATCTTTTTCCCGAAATGAGGATATAAATGAACAAAGAAGTAAAACTTAAAAAGTATCTAAACTGCGTGATCCTTTTGGCGTCGGCAACGAATCAGAGCTTGACGCCAATTGCGTGCCAAAGTGCACTTTCTCGTGCCAAATAACACACAGGGAAGTCGGGGCGGCTACTTAGTTCGAACTAGAAGTCACGTCAACACAGAAAGCGCACTGCCAAATGAGGTGTCTATTAACCCCCTGACAGCGACGGCGGTATTCTTTGCGACGTATAATAAGATAAGGGAATGGCTGGTCTGGAATTTGGCGATGGAATTGTCACGCCGAAGTGTGGATGGTCTTTTCGTATACTTTGAGTAATTAGAGTTTTTCAAAATAGAGTACCCAATTTGTTGGATATTCCTGATAAAAAGTTAGAGGATTTTTTTTCGTTTATCGTTAATTTGACTAGATTTTCGGAATCGATTGGAATTTTTTTTAAATTTTTTTTTATGCTTAAGTTTGAATAACCAGAATTCGATTTTTTTTCCAACTAATTAATTGGTTTCATTTAATTAGATTGTGTGCAATTAAACTTTTTTTTTTTTTTTTGTAGAAATGAGCAGTGTAAAATTTAACGAAGTAAAAGTTCTAATAAATTTGGTACGCTTTTCTTTGTGATACATTATAAATTCGTAGACCTACTAATATAAAATTATAGAAAGAGTAAGAAAAGTCCGAATATGACAAATTTGAGAAAATGGTTTTAGACCAAACATCGAAACTCATTTTACAAAGACAAATTTTAGCTCTTATTTGAAAGGGGAAAATTTTAAAAATCCATGTATTTGATCAATAATGTAAAAATCCATATATTTGATCAACAATGTAAAAATACATGTAGTTGATCAATAATGTAAAAATCCATGTATTTGATCAACAATATAAAAATCCATTATTTGATCACTAATGTAAAAATCCATGTATTTGATCACTAATGTAAAAATCCATGTATTTGATCACTACTGTAAAAATCCATGTAGTTGATCAATAATGTAAAAATCCATGTATTTGATCAACAATATAAAAATCCATTATTTGATCACTAATGTAAAAATCCATGTATTTGATCACTAATGTAAAAATCCATGTTTTTGATCACTACTGTAAAAATCCATGTAGTTGATCAATAATGTAAAAATCCATGTATTTGATCAACAATATAAAAATCCATTATTTGATCACTAATGTAAAAATCCATGTATTTGATCACTAATGTAAAAATCCATGTATTTGATCACTAATGTAAAAATCCATGTATTTGATCACTAATGTAAAAATCCATGTAAAAATCACACAGAAAAACTTCATATAAAAGATAAGATGCAAATACAAAAACTAACGGTGGCGAACATCGTGCAACTTTCGTTTACAATATAATACTGGCCACTCCATTTAAATTTGACGTAGATTGATGTTACCATTTTCATATTTTCATTCATTAAAAAAAAAAAAATTCCTAGTTTAGATATATTTTTGGAAATAATTCTTATTAAAAAAAAAAAAAAATCACAAACTAAAATTTCGAATTTAGTGATATACTTTTCGATAATTCTTACATTATCCTTTCTTGTAAGTGAAACAGATGATTAAATGATAGTAAGATTATTAATGATAATTAAATGAAAATAAAAAGAAAATTCATAATCCATTAAAATTTTATTAAAATGATTTTTTATTACTGATGTTTCACCCGGTATAAAAATTTATATTTTAAAGCAATCCCTTCCGTACTGATCATAGATGCAGAATATGTGTTCTAAGGCCAAATTGAGTATTATTTTACCAGGTTATTCGCTTCAATTTTATTTATATAATGGTGAATTTTATTTGTCGCATCTGCACGAGAAATATTAAAACTAGGGGTGAGGAACATCGCACAACTTCCAATTACACTATAATCTATTTCATTATAACTTATGGTGTTATTTATCGTTTTCATATTTTCAATCCTTTAAATAAAAATGGCTAGTTTGAGATATTTTGGCAATAATTTTTTTACATGGGCAAAAAAACCAAAAAAAAACCCCGCTCAGCAGGCTAAATTGGTGATGCTACTCGGTAGATATTACACTGATCTTTCTTGTACGAGTAACAGAAAAAAAACAATCGTTGAGGGGTGGTGCTCGAAGGCAGAGAACTCTGTGTTGAAGACAATCGTTTTTCAACTTTTTTTACGCCATTAAAGCCTTTTAAAGGAAATTTCGGAGGTGGGGATGTTTAGAACACTTTAAAAAGCATTACCACAGCGATTTTAATCAAAATCGTCTGAACCGTTTTTCAGCAATCTTTGAAAAACATTTTTTTTTCTTCAATGGCAGCTACCTTATGCGCATGCGTGATTTTGATAAAAACCTTAATGGCATGTCTCGTGGTCACCACTTACCCGCACACAAAATTTGAACATCCTAGGTCAATTTGCACGGGAATTATGCTGACCACATTCACACAGACAAGCATTTATTCAAGACAACTTTTTGGAAGTCATGGTGTTCCAAAACGTGAAGAAATGTAAAAATTTTTTTTTTAAAAATCGATATATATATATATATATATATATATATATATATATATATATATATATATATATATATATATATATATATATATATATATATATATATATATATATATATATATATATATATATATATATATATATATATATATATATATATATATATATATTTGGAAATAATGTTCTCATGGGCAACAAAAATAAAATAAAACACAGCCGCCAATCGCCAATATGACGAAACTGTCGAAATTATAAACATTACATAGTCTTTTATTGTGCGTGAAACAGAAAAAATCAATCGTTGATGGGCTATGCACATTGCACAAGAGCAGAGATTTCTGTGTTAAAGGCACTAGTTTTTCAACTTTTTACACTTTTAGGGTATTTATACGAGAATTTCGTAGCTGAGGACAATTAGATCACCTTAAGAGGCATAAGCACAGAGATTTTTATCAAAATCATTAGAGCCATTTTTTAGCAATTGCTGAAAAACATGATTTTTTCATGATTTCAATCTCATACGCATGCGCGATTTTGATGAAAACCTTAATGGTTGGTCCCAGTAATCAGCACACTAGATTTGAACATCGTAAGTCAATTCGTTCGGGAGTTATGCTTACCACGTACTCACTTATATAATTTTTTTCTATATGACTTTTTTGGAATTAGGATGCTCCAAAACGTGGAGAAATGGAAAAAAACAAATAATAATTAAAAAAAAAAAAAAAAATGACCAAAGGACCAAATGCTATACTTTCATTATTTCATTATTCTATGTAAAAGTATGGGTTATGTACAATACCCCCGTTTTTTAAAAACCAGTGAAATTAGTTTATATTTATGAAGAATTTCTTTCTGATTCCAAATATTCAAACAAAAGTTCTTTAAAAAAAATAGCTATTTAAATATTAAGAAACGAAAATGACCCGTAAACATGGTCCGATTACAGTACGATCAAAACGCAACATTTTAGCTGTGACGTTGAACCATCTTCCCGTTTCTACGGTTATCCTGAGGTTTCTGCCAAATAGTTGGAGTGAGTTTTCTAGATAATTGCCATACCCCGTGCCTGTTGGGGCGATTTGCGAGAAACTCGCAAAACGGGTTTCCTCCGCTGCGTTTCAAGCCAAGTTGTTTCAGATCAAGTGACATCTCATTAGCATCGAGCCGAATGAGTAGTTTTTTTCCGCCAAAATAAACCAACGAACTTAGGTTGTAATGAAAAAAAAAAAAAAAAAAAAAAAAAAAAGAAGAAAGGAAGAAGGGGAAAAAAAGCGCATTGAGCATAAATTTTTGTGTTTATGGTCTTTTCGAAACATTTAGAATTAAATAAAAATAAAAAATAAACAAAAAATCCGAAATTTGTTCATTGAAAGTATCAATGAAACGTTATGTCTATATGGTGTAAGAACAGCCTGACAATCCCTTTTAAAATACTCCGAATCCTGCAATATAGCGGTATAATCTGCATAGCAATTCTCCCTTATTAGGTACATAATCCCGCAAAATGATCAATGAGTTCATTCCGTGCATATTCCTTACTAATTGATGGAAAATGGTTAACCCCCCTTCCAATCCATCAGCGTTAACGGATCCAGCGTTTGTTGTAAATGTTAGCGCGTGCCATTTAAACAAATCAGCGTTTTGAAGCGGCCGCCAAAAAGTGTTCAGAAACAATGGAGAATTGGCTGATCAATCAAAGCGTAGACGCGGCCTTTCTTGTTTTAAAAACAACTCAAAAACACGGATTGGTAATCGCTTTTGAAGCTATGCGGATATTCAGGGAACTTTGCATAGGATTGGGAATAACAAAACAATGGTATTCCATCAGCGACTGAACAACGCCTTCATTCACGGTTCGATGTGGCTTATTATCCCGTGTAAATAACTCATTTCGAATCAATAAAAAATCGTTTCAGTTTAATTTTTTATATGAAAGGAAACTGTATATTTTTTTTTTTTGTAAATTTAAGAGCAATTTAAATGTCTTTTTACCAGTAAACGCAATAAATAATAATAAAATAATATTATCAATAATAATAAAATAATAGCTTATCTATGAATATAGTGAGATTCTGAGTGGAAAGCTTTTATTTTTACAAAAATTATTCACTCAGGTCAATGTCTTGTTCGTTGGAATTTAATTTAAGATTGAAATAAGGGAGCAACCTAAAAGCAGTACTGCCTTTCAATTAGTCTTATCGATTGACAGGTTAATCAAGTTAAACGTATTATTAAATAGTTATTTTATTGAGCCTTAAAAAGAGGTGATAGTAATATATATATATATTATGGTATATGTCATTATGCAAGCTTGAAGTATAACTGGTCACTTAACTGTCCAAACACAACCATCGACCAAGCAGATAAAAAAGAGTATCTATACAATAATCATGGCCAGACTGTGATTTAAGCGATCCAAATTAACAACTGAATTTCAAAAGCTTTTAAAGATTCTATGTTCACCCATAATCCATATTCAATTATCAGCCATCTAATTTAAAAACCACTTTATGTTATCAGTGCATAATTTAATTGATAATGGGAATATTGAATATACTAACGGACCTCTACGGCATTTAAGATTGCTCAGACTAAAATCAGATTTAGGTATTGGTTTTTATTGCTGAGTATATTTAGATATGTATACTTTTATACAGAGAGTATAAAAGTATTTTGGTACTCTCTGAGACGAGACTCTATGAATAGAGTACTTTGGAACAGGGTACAGTAAACATTACGAATACATAGAGGGTATTCTGGAACATTACTGTGTGGGGGTTTGTATAGCTCGCGTACATTCATCATAAGGTATTCAATTGAAGTTTTTTACATTTAATATCGATTTATCAACAAATAATGAAAGGAATTACTAAAAGTGGATAACTACAGCTTGAAATCAGTAATACATTTATTTATTGTAGTTTAAACTGCGACGGTAGAGGAGGGGTGCTATGTCGAGTCGACTTATTTCCTACTCATATTACCCTCAACGTATATTCCCCCTAAAGAAAACCAAAATATTCTTATAAAATTTCCATTCAAAGACCAGAAAAAGGACCAATTCATAGAGTCTCTTCTTACAGAGAACCAAACTACATAGAATATCATCTTACAGGGCACCAAAATATCCCATACCTAGACCCTCCTCTTACAGAGTACTAAAATATCCTATACATAGAGTCTCATCTTACAAAGTACCAAAATATTCTATAGATAGAGTTTTCTTTTACAGATTACCAAAATATCCTATAGATAGAGTTTCCTCTTAGATAGCACCAAAATTCCGAATACATAGAGTCTCATCTTACAGAACACCAAAATATTCAATATACAGAGTTCCCGCTTAGAAAATACCAAAATGCCCAATACATAAAGTATTCTCTTGCAGGGAACCAAAATATCCTATAGATAGAGTCTCCACTTACAAGGTACCAAAAAATATCCTATACATAGAGTTCAACCTCAGAGAACACCAAAATTCCCAATACATAGAGTCTCCTGTTACAGAGTACCAAAATATTCAATACACAGAGTTCCCTCTTAGAGAGTACCAAAATGCCAAACACATAAAGTCTCCTCTTAATTGGGAACCAAAATATCTTATACATAGAGTCTCCTGTTACAGAGTAACAAAATATCCTATAGATAGAGTTTCCTCTTAGATAGCACCAAAATTCCGAATACATAGAGTCTCATCTTACAGAACACCAAAATATTCAATATACAGAGTTCCCGCTTAGAAAATACCAAAATGCCCAATACATAAAGTATTCTCTTGCAGGGAACCAAAATATCCTATAGATAGAGTCTCCACTTACAAGGTACCAAAAAATATCCTATACATAGAGTTCAACCTCAGAGAACACCAAAATTCCCAATACATAGAGTCTCCTGTTACAGAGTACCAAAATATTCAATACACAGAGTTCCCTCTTAGAGAGTACCAAAATGCCAAACACATAAAGTCTCCTCTTAATTGGGAACCAAAATATCTTATACATAGAGTCTCCTGTTACAGAGTAACAAAATATCCTATAGATAGAGTTTCCTCTTAGATAGCACCAAAATTCCGAATACATAGAGTCTCATCTTACAGAACACCAAAATATTCAATATACAGAGTTCCCGCTTAGAAAATACCAAAATGCCCAATACATAAAGTATTCTCTTGCAGGGAACCAAAATATCCTATAGATAGAGTCTCCACTTACAAGGTACCAAAAAATATCCTATACATAGAGTTCAACCTCAGAGAACACCAAAATTCCCAATACATAGAGTCTCCTGTTACAGAGTACCAAAATATTCAATACACAGAGTTCCCTCTTAGAGAGTACCAAAATGCCAAACTCATAAAGTCTCCTCTTAATTGGGAACCAAAATATCTTATACATAGAGTCTCCTGTTACAGAGTAACAAAATATCCTATAGATAGAGTTTCCTCTTAGATAGAAACAGAATTCCTAATACATAGAGTCTCCTCTTACAGAGTACCAAAATATCCTATACAAAGAGAATCATGTTACAGAATACCAAAATATCCTACACATAAAGTTTCCTCTTAGATAGCACCAAAATATCCTATACATAGAGTCTCCTCTTACAGAGTGACAAAATATTCAATACACAGAGTTACCTCTTAGAGAGCACCAAAATGCCCAATACATAGAGACTCCTCTTACAGGGAAGCAATATATCCTATTCATAGAGACTCCTCTTACGGAGTACCAAAATATCCTATACATAGAGTATTACGAAGTACCAAAATATCCAATATATAAGAGTCTCCTCTTAAAGAGTACCAAAATATCCTATACATAGAGAATCATGTTACAGAATACCAAAATATCCTACACATAAAGTTTCCTCTTAGATAGCACCAAAATATCCTATACATAGAGTCTCCTCTTACAGAGTGCCAAAATATTCAATACACAGAGTTACCTCTTAGAGAGCACCAAAATGCCCAATACATAGAGACTCCTCTTACAGGGAAGCAATATATCCTATTCATAGAGACTCCTCTTACGGAGTACCAAAATATCCTATACATAGAGTATTACGAAGTACCAAAATATCCAATATATAAGAGTCTCCTCTTAAAGAGTACCAAAATATCCTATACATAGAGAATCATGTTACAGAATACCAAAATATCCTACACATAAAGTTTCCTCTTAGATAGCACCAAAATATCCTATACATAGAGTCTCCTCTTACAGAGTGCCAAAATATTCAATACACAGAGTTACCTCTTAGAGAGCACCAAAATGCCCAATACATAGAGACTCCTCTTACAGGGAAGCAATATATCCTATTCATAGAGACTCCTCTTACGGAGTACCAAAATATCCTATACATAGAGTATTACGAAGTACCAAAATATCCAATATATAAGAGTCTCCTCTTAAAGAGTACCAAAATATCCTATACATAGAGAATCATGTTACAGAATACCAAAATATCCTACACATAAAGTTTCCTCTTAGATAGCACCAAAATATCCTATACATAGAGTCTCCTCTTACAGAGTGCCAAAATATTCAATACACAGAGTTACCTCTTAGAGAGCACCAAAATGCCCAATACATAGAGTCTCCTCTTACAGGGAAGCAATATATCCTATTCATAGAGACTCCTCTTACGGAGTACCAAAATATCCTATACATAGAGTATTACGAAGTACCAAAATTTCCAATATATAAGAGTCTTCTCTTACATAGTACCAAAATATCCTATACATAGAGAATCATGTTACAGAATACCAAAATATCCTACACATAAAGTTTCCTCTTAGATAGCACCAAAATATCCTATACATAGAGTCTCCTCTTACAGAGTGCCAAAATATTCAATACACAGAGTTACCTCTTAGAGAGCACCAAAATGCCCAATACATAGAGTCTCCTCTTACAGGGAAGCAATATATCCTATTCATAGAGACTCCTCTTACGGAGTACCAAAATATCCTATACATAGAGTATTACGAAGTACCAAAATTTCCAATATATAAGAGTCTTCTCTTACATAGTACCAAAATATCCTATACATAGAGAATCATGTTACAGAATACCAAAATATCCTACACATAAAGTTTCCTCTTAGATAGCACCAAAATATCCTATACATAGAGTCTCCTCTTACAGAGTGCCAAAATATTCAATACACAGAGTTACCTCTTAGAGAGCACCAAAATCCCCAATACATAGAGTCTCCTCTTACAGGGAAGCAATATATCCTATTCATAGAGACTCCTCTTACGGAGTACCAAAATATCCTATACATAGAGAATCATGTTACAGAATACCAAAATATCCTACACATAAAGTTTCCTCTTAGATAGCACCAAAATATCCTATACATAGAGTCTCCTCTTACAGAGTGCCAAAATATTCAATACACAGAGTTACCTCTTAGAGAGCACCAAAATGCCCAATACATAGAGTCTCCTCTTACAGGGAAGCAATATATCCTATTCATAGAGACTCCTCTTACGGAGTACCAAAATATCCTATACATAGAGTATTACGAAGTACCAAAATATCCAATATATAAGAGTCTCCTCTTACAGAGTACCAAAATATCCTATACATAGAGTATCATGTTACAGAATACCAAAATATCCTACACATAAAGTTTCCTCTTAGATAGCACCAAAATATCCTATACATAGAGTCTCCTCTTACAGAGTGCCAAAATATTCAATACACAGAGTTACCTCTTAGAGAGCACCAAAATGCCCAATACATAAAGTCTCCTCTTACAGGGAAGCAATATATCCTATTCATAGAGACTCCTCTTACGGAGTACCAAAATATCCTATACATAGAGTATCATGTTACAGAATACAAAAATATCCTACACATAAAGTTTCCTCTTAGATAGCACCAAAATATCCTATACATAGAGTCTCCTCTTACAGAGTGCCAAAATATTCAATACACAGAGTTACCTCTTAGAGAGCACCAAAACGCCCAATACATAGTCTCCTCTTACAGGGAAGCAATATATCCTATTCATAGAGACTCCTCTTACGGAGTACCAAAATATCCTATACATAGAGTATTACGAAGTACCAAAATATCCAATATATAAGAGTCTCCTCTTACAGAGTACCAAAATATCCTATATATAGAGTATCATGTTACAGAATACCAAAATATCCTACACATAAAGTTTCCTCTTAGATAGCACCAAAATATCCTATACATAGAGTCTCCTCTTACAGAGTGCCAAAATATTCAATACACATAGTTACCTCTTAGAGAGCACCAAAATGCCCAATACATAGTCTCCTCTTACAGGGAAGCAATATATCCTATTCATAGAGACTCCTCTTACGGAGTACCAAAATATCCTATACATAGAGTATTACGAAGTACCAAAATATCCAATATATAAGAGTCTCCTCTTACAGAGTACCAAAATATCCTATATATAGAGTATCATGTTACAGAATACAAAAATATCCTACACATAAAGTTTCCTCTTAGATAGCACCAAAATATCCTATACATAGAGTCTCCTCTTACAGAGTGCCAAAATATTCAATACACAGAGTTACCTCTTAGAGAGCACCAAAATCCCCAATACATAGAGTCTCCTCTTACAGGGAAGCAATATATCCTATTCATAGAGACTCCTCTTACGGAGTACCAAAATATCCTATACATAGAGAATCATGTTACAGAATACCAAAATATCCTACACATAAAGTTTCCTCTTAGATAGCACCAAAATATCCTATACATAGAGTCTCCTCTTACAGAGTGCCAAAATATTCAATACACAGAGTTACCTCTTAGAGAGCACCAAAATGCCCAATACATAGAGTCTCCTCTTACAGGGAAGCAATATATCCTATTCATAGAGACTCCTCTTACGGAGTACCAAAATATCCTATACATAGAGTATTACGAAGTACCAAAATATCCAATATATAAGAGTCTCCTCTTACAGAGTACCAAAATATCCTATACATAGAGTATCATGTTACAGAATACCAAAATATCCTACACATAAAGTTTCCTCTTAGATAGCACCAAAATATCCTATACATAGAGTCTCCTCTTACAGAGTGCCAAAATATTCAATACACAGAGTTACCTCTTAGAGAGCACCAAAATGCCCAATACATAAAGTCTCCTCTTACAGGGAAGCAATATATCCTATTCATAGAGACTCCTCTTACGGAGTACCAAAATATCCTATACATAGAGTATCATGTTACAGAATACAAAAATATCCTACACATAAAGTTTCCTCTTAGATAGCACCAAAATATCCTATACATAGAGTCTCCTCTTACAGAGTGCCAAAATATTCAATACACAGAGTTACCTCTTAGAGAGCACCAAAACGCCCAATACATAGTCTCCTCTTACAGGGAAGCAATATATCCTATTCATAGAGACTCCTCTTACGGAGTACCAAAATATCCTATACATAGAGTATTACGAAGTACCAAAATATCCAATATATAAGAGTCTCCTCTTACAGAGTACCAAAATATCCTATATATAGAGTATCATGTTACAGAATACCAAAATATCCTACACATAAAGTTTCCTCTTAGATAGCACCAAAATATCCTATACATAGAGTCTCCTCTTACAGAGTGCCAAAATATTCAATACACATAGTTACCTCTTAGAGAGCACCAAAATGCCCAATACATAGTCTCCTCTTACAGGGAAGCAATATATCCTATTCATAGAGACTCCTCTTACGGAGTACCAAAATATCCTATACATAGAGTATTACGAAGTACCAAAATATCCAATATATAAGAGTCTCCTCTTACAGAGTACCAAAATATCCTATATATAGAGTATCATGTTACAGAATACAAAAATATCCTACACATAAAGTTTCCTCTTAGATAGCACCAAAATATCCTATACATAGAGTCTCCTCTTACAGAGTGCCAAAATATTCAATACACAGAGTTACCTCTTAGAGAGCACCAAAATGCCCAATACATAGTCTCCTCTTACAGGGAAGCAATATATCCTATTTATAGAGACTCCTCTTACGGAGTACCAAAATATCCTATACATAGAGTATTACGAAGTACCAAAATATCCAATATATAAGAGTCTCCTCTTACAGAGTACCAAAATATCCTATATATAGAGTATCATGTTACAGAATACCAAAATATCCTACACATAAAGTTTCCTCTTAGATAGCACCAAAATATCCTATACATAGAGTCTCCTCTTTCGGAGTACCAAAATATCCTTTACATAGAATCTCCTCTTACAGAGTGCCAAAATATCCTATGCATAGAGTGTTCTCTTACAGAGTACGAAAATATCTTTTACATTGAGTCTCCTCTTACAGAATACCAAAATAATTTTTGGCTTCGATTTTCAAACACATAACACTATGTGCAATTGCAAATAAACTATTCGTCAGAAGTAAAAGTCTTAACCTTTCACACTAGAATATCATTTATCAATTTTGGTTAAAAGGGATCTTCACAAAACATAAGTGTCCAGAAATAATATAAAATATGAGTATAATTAATGCTAAAAGTACCCAATTTGATAAAAAATGAGCACATTCTTCTAATTTATCAACACTCTGCTTTATTATTGTAGGTAAACGAGTCTTCTGAAAAAGCAAAGAGCCCAAGTCAAACGTAAACAACTTTATCTTCATAAAGTTTCCATACTCATTTGATAGTTAACAATGATCCAAAGACCACACACAGCTAGCCACAGTATCCAAAAAAAGAAAAGAGAGACGATATTCCGGAAAAAATCGGTGACAAAATCAGAAACATTTCCACTTTCCATCATCTATCTCAACCCTAACAAAAAATAAAAATGCCGCCAACTCTTTTCTCCAAAAACTCCATTGATTTTTCTTCCCTTTTCTTCCAAGACAGAAAGGGCGACTGCCGTAAAGTACTTGTTTGTATTGGGCGCGCCCCGGCATCTCGGCTCTGTTTGGTACGCCCCTCCGCCCAATTGTTTTCCTAAAGAGCGCCCTCTTTAAGAAGTGTCTCTGCGTGCCTTTTCCCTTGCGCCCCATTTTAGAGGGCCCCGGCCCCTCAAGGGCCCTCTCATTGTTGGGCGTCTGACTTTCCATTGTTGTCGGCACGTCCCTCTCTTTTGGAGTTGCTGACTGGACCAGAAAAGACAGAGGGAGGTTTTTTTCTTCTTCTTGTGCGGATCTCTCTCTGTGGTAATGTGTGGGGTACTTTGTGAAATTGTTCGCAGCAGTTGCTAAAGAAATCTGTTTTTTTTCTTTATTTTATTGTTATTATTCTTCCATCCAACTCTAGAATCTACTTGTGAGATATTGTTTTATGGATTTATTCGTTTTTATTAAATGCTTTATATATTAACTTCGATTTTGTGTGTCGACGGCGGGCTCATCTGCCGTGGCGAAATAAACCTCCTTCCCGACATCCAATCTGGCTGAAACTGGACAGATAGATTTTAGACTGGACAATAGATAGGAGCTGTTTTTGGAGCTGTAACTGTGACGAAAAGGTCGCTTTTACGGAATACTAATAAACCAACTCGCAGTCATCCAATCGCTATAAAATAGCATTTAATCGGCCATTGAAGAAACTCTTTTCAGTTGCCAATTTTTTTTTTTATAATTAATAAATAATAAAATTGTTTTATTCAGAAAAAAAAAGTATTTGTATGAGAGTGCATAATTTCGCGTTCATTTTGAATAAATAAATTTTGAAAAGCAGTTTGCCGCACATTTTGCTGATAGAAATGTGTTTGATATTGAAAATTAAATGCAAACACCAAGCACATGCTGTTTACATAATCGGCGTTGTGTTAATGAATATAAAAATTTGCAATGCATATAAAGGATTTATATTAAATACTTGGTTTTTATGGGTTATATTATTTTTTTAATAAATGTGATTTGACATCAGTAGCAATTATAATTGACCTTTGTCTACTAAAATCTGTAAAAAGTGAAATTTTGTTGCTTTTAAAAGAAAATACTAATCAAAAGCACTTGGGTAATTTTCTGACGCACACGACATTTTGTCTCTTTTTTTCTACTTGTAACTTTCTACTTTTTTCTACTTAAAATAATAATATTAAGAAGAATCAAACAGTTACGTTTTTATTTTATATAAGACACTGTTAAATATTTTGTTCCACCTTGCAACAAAAATTGGTTCCCATTTAGCAGCAACCAACATTTTGTGCTTAGTTTCATGATTTAATGGTGCTACCTCGCACCGTATAAGCACCATTAAACCGTGAAACTAAGCACCAAATGTTGGTTGCAGCTAAATGGGAACCAAATGTTGGTTGCAGCTAAATGGGAACCAATTTTTGGTACAAGGTGGAACGAAATTTTTAACAGTGTATTATTTGGTGACAAAGGTTTTTGCAAATATGATTACTAGTGTACGAGACACGGACGTGTCCCATGCGTTGGTGGCTGATAAATGTACATTTGATCAAGAGAAAATAATTATATTTCAATATGACTTTGCCACCAACTAGAGTTATATAAAAACAAGGGAGTTAATCAGGCCTCCGCTGATTGGCCCAGCATCGACAAACATACACTCGTACAAAATCGAGGTTAATATAAAGGATTTAAAAAGTGCATGAAATAAGTCAACTGAACATGGAACATAGTCATGCACGTCTCCTACTAAACATACATCTTAAAAACAATGCTGGCAAATATAGTTAAACCAATTTGATAATAAAGACATTTCAAAACAAAGTAAGAAACATCCTTCCCCCCAACACTCCTCACACCAGACAGCCGACCAAACGGTATAGTGGTTAGCGTGCTAACTTCTAAACCGCGAGGTTGCGGGTTCGAGTCCCGTGTTAGGCATGGGTGTTTGTAAATGTATGTTGACTTGCCTAGTGACGAATGTTTCGGCGCATTATAGCCCTCGTGTTGCTGACGGCGCCAGATATTCTGAAAACAACCAACCTCACACCAGACAAGAAAACCACGGCCAAAATTTCACCGTCACTGTAAAATCACAGACTTCCAATAATTAGAACCATCAGCGACTATGTAAAGAAACAATCTTCGAAGGATTTATTGTTTTAGCATTGCACTGTTAAAAATTTGGATCCACCTAGCACCAAAAATTGGTTCCCAATTAGCTGCAACCAACATTCGGTGCTTAGTTTCTCGATTTAATGGCGCTACCTCGGATCGTAATCACCGTTAAATCGTGAAACTAAGCACCAAATGTTGGTTGCAGGGGAACCACTTTTTGGTGCAAGGTGGATCAAAATTTTTAACAGTGTGCATAAGAGGACGCAATTATTTGGACTGCCCTATTATTAGGTAACGACCTTTTACCGATGCAAACTAACGGTTAAACAAGCACCGGAACACCTTCATTACATCGGTATATTACGGGTTGATAAACACAGTTAAGTTGACAAACACGATTAAGCTGACAAAAACAGTTAACCCAGTTTGATAATAAAGACATTTCAAAACAAACTAGAAAACATCTTTCCCCCAACACTACTCACACCCAGACAAGATACCCAAGGTCAAAATTTCACCGTTAGCGTAAAATTACAGACTCCTAATAATTACAACCATCAGCGACTATGTAAAGAAACCATCTTCGAAGGATTTATAGTTTTTGACGTTACACAAGAGGACGCAATTATTTGGACTGCCCTATTATTCGGTAGCGACCTTTTACCGATGCAAAATAACGGTTAAACAAGCACCGGAAAACCTTCATTAGGTCGGGATATTAAGGGTTGATAAACACAGTTAAGTTGACAAACACGATTAAGCTGACAAAAACAGTTAACCCAGTTTGATAATAAAGACATTTCAAAACAAACTAGAAAACATCTTTCCCCCAACACTACTCACACCCAGACAAGATACCCAAGGTCAAAATTTCACCGTTAGCGTAAAATTACAGACTCCTAATAATTACAACCATCAGCGACTATGTAAAGAAACCATCTTCGAAGGATTTATAGTTTTTGACGTTACACAAGAGGACGCAATTATTTGGACTGCCCTATTATTCGGTAGCGACCTTTTACCGATGCAAAATAACGGTTAAACAAGCACCGGAACACCTTCATTACATCGGTATATTACGGGTTGATAAACACAGTTAAGTTGACAAACACGATTAAGCTGACAAAAACAGTTAACCCAGTTTGATAATAAAGACATTTCAAAACAAACTAGAAAACATCTTTCCCCCAACACTACTCACACCCAGACAAGATACCCAAGGTCAAAATTTCACCGTTAGCGTAAAATTACAGACTCCTAATAATTACAACCATCAGCGACTATGTAAAGAAACCATCTTCGAAGGATTTATAGTTTTTGACGTTACACAAGAGGACGCAATTATTTGGACTGCCCTATTATTCGGTAGCGACCTTTTACCGATGCAAAATAACGGTTAAACAAGCACCGGAACACCTTCATTACATCGGTATATTACGGGTTGATAAACACAGTTAAGTTGACAAACACGATTAAGCTGACAAAAACAGTTAACCCAGTTTGATAATAAAGACATTTCAAAACAAACTAGAAAACATCTTTCCCCCAACACTACTCACACCCAGACAAGATACCCAAGGTCAAAATTTCACCGTTAGCGTAAAATTACAGACTCCTAATAATTACAACCATCAGCGACTATGTAAAGAAACCATCTTCGAAGGATTTATAGTTTTTGACGTTACACAAGAGGACGCAATTATTTGGACTGCCCTATTATTCGGTAGCGACCTTTTACCGATGCAAAATAACGGTTAAACAAGCACCGGAAAACCTTCATTAGGTCGGGATATTAAGGGTTGATAAACACAGTTAAGTTGACAAACACGATTAAGCTGACAAAAACAGTTAACCCAGTTTGATAATAAAGACATTTTAAAACAAACTAGAAAACATCTCCCCCCCCCCCCAACACTACTCACACCCAGACAAGATACCCACGGTCAAAATTTCACCGTTAGCGTAAAATTACAGACTCCTAATAATTACAACCATCAGCGACTATGTAAAGAAACCATCTTCGAAGGATTTATAGTTTTTTACGTTACACAAGAGGACGCAATTATTTGGACTGCCCTATTATTCGGTAGCGACCTTTTACCGATGCAAAATAACGGTTAAACAAGCACCGGAAAACCTTCATTAGGTCGGGATATTAAGGGTTGATAAACACAGTTAAGTTGACAAACACGATTAAGCTGACAAAAACAGTTAACCCAGTTTGATAATAAAGACATTTCAAAACAAACTAGAAAACATCTTTCCCCCAACACTACTCACACCCAGACAAGATACCCAAGGTCAAAATTTCACCGTTAGCGTAAAATTACAGACTCCTAATAATTACAACCATCAGCGACTATGTAAAGAAACCATCTTCGAAGGATTTATAGTTTTTGACGTTACACAAGAGGACGCAATTATTTGGACTGCCCTATTATTCGGTAGCGACCTTTTACCGATGCAAAATAACGGTTAAACAAGCACCGGAAAACCTTCATTAGGTCGGGATATTAAGGGTTGATAAACACAGTTAAGTTGACAAACACGATTAAGCTGACAAAAACAGTTAACCCAGTTTGATAATAAAGACATTTTAAAACAAACTAGAAAACATCTCCCCCCCCCCCCCAACACTACTCACACCCAGACAAGATACCCACGGTCAAAATTTCACCGTTAGCGTAAAATTACAGACTCCTAATAATTACAACCATCAGCGACTATGTAAAGAAACCATCTTCGAAGGATTTATAGTTTTTTACGTTACACAAGAGGACGCAATTATTTGGACTGCCCTATTATTCGGTAGCGACCTTTTACCGATGCAAAATAACGGTTAAACAAGCACCGGAAAACCTTCATTAGGTCGGGATATTAAGGGTTGATAAACACAGTTAAGTTGACAAACACGATTAAGCTGACAAAAACAGTTAACCCAGTTTGATAATAAAGACATTTCAAAACAAACTAGAAAACATCTTTCCCCCAACACTACTCACACCCAGACAAGATACCCAAGGTCAAAATTTCACCGTTAGCGTAAAATTACAGACTCCTAATAATTACAACCATCAGCGACTATGTAAAGAAACCATCTTCGAAGGATTTATAGTTTTTGACGTTACACAAGAGGACGCAATTATTTGGACTGCCCTATTATTCGGTAGCGACCTTTTACCGATGCAAAATAACGGTTAAACAAGCACCGGAAAACCTTCATTAGGTCGGGATATTAAGGGTTGATAAACACAGTTAAGTTGACAAACACGATTAAGCTGACAAAAACAGTTAACCCAGTTTGATAATAAAGACATTTTAAAACAAACTAGAAAACATCTCCCCCCCCCCCCCAACACTACTCACACCCAGACAAGATACCCACGGTCAAAATTTCACCGTTAGCGTAAAATTACAGACTCCTAATAATTACAACCATCAGCGACTATGTAAAGAAACCATCTTCGAAGGATTTATAGTTTTTTACGTTACACAAGAGGACGCAATTATTTGGACTGCCCTATTATTCGGTAGCGACCTTTTACCGATGCAAAATAACGGTTAAACAAGCACCGGAAAACCTTCATTAGGTCGGGATATTAAGGGTTGATAAACACAGTTAAGTTGACAAACACGATTAAGCTGACAAAAACAGTTAACCCAGTTTGATAATAAAGACATTTTAAAACAAACTAGAAAACATCTCCCCCCCCCCCAACACTACTCACACCCAGACAAGATACCCACGGTCAAAATTTCACCGTTAGCGTAAAATTACAGACTCCTAATAATTACAACCATCAGCGACTATGTAAAGAAACCATCTTCGAAGGATTTATAGTTTTTGACGTTACATAAGAGGACGCAATTATTTGGACTGCCCTATTATTCGGTAGCGACCTTTTACCGATGCAAAATAACGGTCGTCGGGAACCCTTCATTAGGTCGGGATATTAAGGGTCGGGGAACACCGAGTCCCATTACACAAGGCGCCGAAATCTCTGCAAGAGGTTGGGACCCCCGGACAAATTGCTAAGCTCGTTCTGTCGGCACTTTAAATGCGTACTTCATTTTGTTGAAACGTGACTTAAAGCGACCACTTAAAGTAATGGTGTGTTGACGTGTTCCCTGTATGTTAAGTGGGTCTTTTTGGGATGTGAGTTTGTGTTGGGGAATGAATGAGCCTTAAATCGAGCTGTTAGCATCTTGTTGTCGCGCTTGCTTAATATATTTGAGATGACGTCCGATGACTCGCAAATTTAAAAAAAAAAAAATCAAAAAAAATCTTAGATTTATTTCAGAATGGACTATTTCGTTTTCTTCAGGTTCACTATTAGGCCTTATATTTGCATCTCTCGGGACCCAAATCACGTCATGTTTTCGGGGCCCCGTAAATTTTTTTTTAGAAGGGGTGACCCAATATTTATTGACAGTGTTTGTTGGAAAGATTTTCGTCTTCAGTCTTTAATTCTAAAATCCAAAATCATTTAACAGATAGTCAACCAAAATGTACTTCATTTGAATTTTAAGGTCATGTGTTTTTAACGGTTTTATTTAGTTGTTTAACGGCTTCTGCTTTAAATAAGTGAAAGGTTATACCGTTAGTTCTGTTGTACTGGTTATACTTGTTTATTTGAATTTAAAACGCAATTGAAAATATTACAAACAGACCCATGGTGTAACCAAAATGTAATTCATTTGAATTTTAAGGTCATGTGTTTTTAAGATTTAGTTGTTTAACGGCTTCTGCTTTAAATAAGAGCAAGGTTATACAGTTAGATATGTTGTACTGGTTATACTAGTTTATTTGAATTTAAAACGCAATTGAAAATATTATAAATAGACCCATGGTTAACTTTAACAGCTTTGAAAATTTTGGAGTCCCCAAGCCTGGGCTTTGCTGGCTTGTGCTTAAATCAGGCCTTGCGTTTACATATCGTCCGACAAGCTGAATGCCTGTGCTTTGCAACAAAATTTTATCATGTACATTTTAGCAACCAAAAGACGCTCATGCATGTTTCATCTCTTTTTCATGACAAATAAATGATTAATCAAAGTCTTGATATGTAATGCTTCTATATGTAGCTAACTCTTTATATGACTGACCTTGTTAACATTTGTACCAAATTTCAGAGTTGTAGCTATACTTAAAATTTTGATCCACCTTGTACCAAAAATTGTTTCCCATTTAGCTGCAACCAATTTGATGCTTAGTTTCACGATTTAGTGGTGCTGCGTCAAATGTTGGTTGAAGTTAAGTGGGAACTACTTTTTGGTGCAAGGCGGATCCAAATTTTTAACAGTGTACATTAGCAGTTGACATTTGAATATTACTCGTTTGGAGCGTTTAAACACTTTTTGACTCCTTATAGTTGGTAATTGCAGATAGAGGAAACCTACTTTTTCTATACTTGCCCTGTTGATATTTGTACATAATTTCAGAGTTGTAGAAACATTGAAAGTGAGTGTTGGTGTACATTACTATTAGCATTAATTATATTATTAGCAGACTTATTTTAACGGTAGTACTGTAAGAGAAGACCCTAAGTAGATGTTATTTTGGTATTCTGTAAAAGAAGACTCTAAGTAGAGGGTATTTTGGCATTATGTAAGAGAAGACTCTAAGTAGAGAGTATTTTGGTACTCTGTAAGAGAAGATACCTAAGTAGAATTTTTTTTTTTTTTTTTTTTTTTTTTTTTTTTTTTGTTGTTCTGTAAGAGAAGACTCTTAAGTAGAGGGTATTTTTGTACTCTGTAACAGACGACTCTTAGTAGAGGGTATTTTGTTATTCTGTAAGAGAAGACTCAAAGTAGAGGGTATTTTTATACTCTGTAAGAGAAGACTCTAAGTAGAGGATATTTTGTTACTCTATGAGAAGGGACTGTATAAATATGTCGAGGAATGTTGGTACTCTGTAAATTGGAAACTTGATTTTCAAAACAAAACTCGTCTCGGCAGGGCTCCTGCAGCTGGAATGTCTGTTGATAAATTACATCTCATCCCTCCCATCAGACATAATCCAATGAAACTTTTTATATATATATTTAAGTTTGTTATTTCACTAAACAAGGAAAGGAATTGCAGTAATACATTTATTTGATGTATTAAAACTGTAATATATTTATTAACGTTTTTAATGGTTTAGATAAATTGAAAATGTACTAATTGCATATTTATAATAAATACTATAAGCACTCATAGGCGTAAAGACTAGACACTGAACAAATCTCGATTGAAGTTGAGACTCGAAGTATTTTATAAGAGAAAGAGAGAAAATGCCAAGAAACTAGCGCCAAATGAGTGATGACGACACAAAATTCTTAAACAAATCTCAAAACTTTTCCACAAAAGAGGATTTCCGCTCGCTTATTCTGACAGTCCAGGGAAGTCCGAATCCGAGCAGAATTCGCTCTTTTGTGTAAGATGATTTATTAACTAGTCCGGCATTGTTCGGAGTCAGACGTAGAACTGCCCCGATGATTAGACGACATTGTGAGGTTTAAAACGAGGGTAGGCCTAATAACATGTTGTGTATTCCTCATGGGCCAAAGGAGAATATTTCTTATCTGAATAGTTATATCCTGGTTAACGGGCCTTCAAGTTTCTAAGAGCGGGTAAAATTGACTTTAAAAACTAATTGCGGGTTTTCTGTGCAAACAGGGAATAAGCGGTTTGTAGCCACTAGAAAAGACGTTTTGAATGGTATAAAAAAATAAACGTTAATTATATAACATTTTAGCGAGATTTTTATTTTAAAATTTGTGGTTTACCAAGTGGTGTTTGGAGGAGAACTATTCATTTTATGCTCAAAATCGGACCAGAAATAATTTGTTATGGGGGATTTGTATAAGTATAAGTGAGCAAACTTTTTTTTTCAATGGGAAATTATGATGGGAGAGAGGGGGGGAGGGAGAAGGAATAGGATACGAGGTTATTAACAACAACATCCATCAAAAGAAATTAAAACTTAATCGTTAAGTAGGGTACTTTGCATTCAAAATTTTTATTGAAAAGGAATAAGTTAAATTACTCAAAAGAACTTTAAAAAAAGAAAGAAAAAAACAAACAAAAATAGGTGTGTGTGTAGGGGGGGGGGGGGGCCTCACACTTTCAAATTAAATATGACGACATTTTCACTTTTTGTTTGAAATGAAAATTTAATTCTTCCTGCATATAATAATATAAAATTCATTATTGTAAGCTTTCTAGAAATATTTGTAGTATATTTTTAAATGGTCCCTTGCTGTAAAAATCGAAAAGTGTCCACTTTGGTTATCCTAAACTATTTTTTTTTTTCTACGCAATGAAAATTTTCTAATTAGCTCACTTATTTCCAGATTTTCAATATACTTTAAATATAGTTTAATACACAATTAAACATGAGCTTGTCTAAAAAATTTACTTTGTTTTAAATGTATAGGCTAAATTGTGCAAAAATTATACTGCAATTTAAATAAAATTCTACATGCCAACTGTTATAATTCTAAAAAAGCAAAACACAACTCTTAATTCATAAAATCTCATCAAAGTCTTTAAAATAGTCGAGTTAAACTTAAAAAAAAATGAAGACTTTTAGTTGAATAATATTTGCGAAAATGTTCCCTATATATGGGCTATCTTAACATTACCCTGATAAGAAAATTGAAACTTGAAGACCCCCCCCCCCCCCTTAAGATTATATTAAAACTATACTAAACTTCAACTTAACTAGACATCACTTAGACGGTAGATCGTCACAGTGCTCATAGCTATTTAATCCATTTTGGCGGCGTGAAAGCATAATGTTCGCCAAACCACAACCCTATAGAGAACAAAAGGCTATTAGGTTTGGCGAGAATTATGACTTCACTCCGCCAAAATGGATTAAATACCTATGAGCACTGTGTCGATCTATCGTCTAAGTGATGTCTAGTTAAGTTGAAGTTTAGTATAAATGTTACTACGATAATTCTTAATATAATGTCCAAGTATCCAAATACAGATACCCAATGTTTAAAAATGTAAATATGAAAATTTTAAAACCCACGAGCAAGGATCACTGCAGTTAAAACAGAAGTAGACAACAAATAAGCATAATATTCATTTACTACAGTAGAAAATGATACATTAGAAAATATTAAAAAGTATTGTTGAAAGAGTTTAAAGCTATCTTTTTCTCAATCCATGTATAACTGTGTCATTTTTTGTACATATGCACAATTAGCTATCACATAGGGCCAAAATATATATAGAAAAATTTTCTACAAACCAAAACTGTACTTTCCTTTATTTTTTCTGTATCAATTTAACAAAAAGTTATAACCAACATTAAAACTTTTTTTTTAGCCTATGCGCGATATATGCGCGGAAATTGTTAAAATCCAGGTCTCAAAGAACATAAGAGATTTTTTTCCTTCATCCCTTGCTGGTCTCTGATTGACCGGAAAGTTTCCCAATTCCCCCATGAACGAAAATATTCGGCGTAACTGCTTCGACGTCAGTACTTTTATTTATGTACGATTTCTATCAGGAAATAGTCGGAACCTGGGTCTCAAAGAGCATTAGATTTTTCCCCTCGTTCCTTTACTGGTCTTTGTGGTTGACCGGAAAGTTTCCCAATTCCCCCATGAACGAAAATATTCGGCGTAACTGCTTCGACGTCAGTACTTTTATTTATGTACGATTTCTATCAGGAAATAGTCGGAACCTGGGTCTCAAAGAGCATTAGATTTTTCCCCTCGTTCCTTTACTGGTCTTTGTGGTTGACCGGAAAGTTTCCCAATTCCCCCATGAACGAAAATATTCGGCGTAACTGCTTCGACGTCAGTACTTTTATTTATGTACGATTTCTATCAGGAAATAGTCGGAACCTGGGTCTCAAAGAGCATTAGATTTTTCCCCTCGTTCCTTTACTGGTCTTTGTGGTTGACCGGAAAGTTTCCCAATTCCCCCATGAACGAAAATATTCGGCGTAACTGCTTCGACGTCAGTACTTTTATTTATGTACGATTTCTATCAGGAAATAGTCGGAACCTGGGTCTCAAAGAGCATTAGATTTTTCCCCTCGTTCCTTTACTGGTCTTTGTGGTTGACCGGAAAGTTTCCCAATTCCCCCATGAACGAAAATATTCGGCGTAACTGCTTCGACGTCAGTACTTTTATTTATGTACGATTTCTATCAGGAAATAGTCGGAACCTGGGTCTCAAAGAGCATTAGATTTTTCCCCTCGTTCCTTTACTGGTCTTTGTGGTTGACCGGAAAGTTTCCCAATTCCCCCATGAACGAAAATATTCGGCGTAACTGCTTCGACGTCAGTACTTTTATTTATGTACGATTTCTATCAGGAAATAGTCGGAACCTGGGTCTCAAAGAGCATTAGATTTTTCCCCTCGTCCCTTTACTGGTCTTTGTGGTTGACCGGAAAGTTTCCCAATTCCCCCATGAACGAAAATATTCGGCGTAACTGCTTCGACGTCAGTACTTTTATTTATGTACGATTTCTATCAGGAAATAGTCGGAACCTGGGTCTCAAAGAGCATTAGATTTTTCCCCTCGTCCCTTTACTGGTCTTTGTGGTTGACCGGAAAGTTTCCCAATTCCCCCATGAACGAAAATATTCGGCGTAACTGCTTCGACGTCAGTACTTTTATTTATGTACGATTTCTATCAGGAAATAGTCGGAACCTGGGTCTCAAAGAGCATTAGATTTTTCCCCTCGTCCCTTTACTGGTCTTTGTGGTTGACCGGAAAGTTTCCCAATTCCCCCATGAACGAAAATATTCGGCGTAACTGCTTCGACGTCAGTACTTTTATTTATGTACGATTTCTATCAGGAAATAGTCGGAACCTGGGTCTCAAAGAGCATTAGATTTTTCCCCTCGTTCCTTTACTGGTCTTTGTGGTTGACCGGAAAGTTTCCCAATTCCCCCATGAACGAAAATATTCGGCGTAACTGCTTCGACGTCAGTACTTTTATTTATGTACGATTTCTATCAGGAAATAGTCGGAACCTGGGTCTCAAAGAGCATTAGATTTTTCCCCTCGTCCCTTTACTGGTCTTTGTGGTTGACCGGAAAGTATCCCAATTCTCCCATGAACGCAAATGTTCGGCGCATCTGCTTTGACGTCAGTATTTTTCATGTATGTACGATCTCTATCAAGTAATTGTCGGAATCTGGATCGCAAAGAACATTAGATATTTTTTTTTTAATCGTCTCTTGCTGGTCTGTGTGATTGATCGTTAAATATCACAAATTCTCCCTTGACCGTAACGACGACCAAACGGTATAGTGGTTAGCGTGCTAGCTTCTAGACCACGAGGTTGCTGGTTCCGAGTCCCGTGTTAGGCATGGGTGTTTGTAAATGTATGTTGGCTTGTCTAATGACGAATGTTTCGGGGCATTATAGCCCTCGTGATGCTGACGGTGCCAGATAATCTGAAAACAACCAAACAACCCTTGACCGTAAGTGCTCTGGCCGTATGTGCCTCGCTAGCTGTATTTTTAAACAACCCAACTATAAATAGGTATATAAAAGACAACCCTCTTTTTTATTATCATTTGGGTAACTTGATACACGTTTTTAGTCTTAAATCTTTGCAATCAACACGTTTTTTTTATTTCTATTAAAATCACACAACAAGTCGGTCTTGATTCGAACAAAAAAAGTTTGCCAATCCCTTTCAGATACCATCTCTTCAAACTTCCGTGGGAAAGTGTCAATTAAGACGTCTATTCGGCAAACAAAACCTGTTTTAATTTCCATTTCTGTCACCCCTTGGTAAGGGCTCGAATTACATACATGCAGCCCCAGTAGATACACCTTCCTTCTACGGAGTTGCAAATCTCTAAAACCGTTGTCGTACGCTTGTCTAAGTCGACGACTCTGATGTGTTCGACGTCTGTTTGACATTTTCCCACACGGAGGATCAGTGGAATAAAAAAAAAATATACACAAAAATATAAAAGAAGCTCAAGAAGCTATTTTTTTTTTTTTGGATTTTGTTTCAGAAAGATTTAATTGCCTTTGTAGTGGGTATTGTTATACAGTGATTGAATTTTCTCACAAGTTTTTTCAAATTTGGATAGGTTTGTTTTTAGAGAGGATTGATTTTCTGTAACAATCTGCATTGTTGGTAAAACTGAACTAATACAGAATTCTAAAACGTTGCGTTGTTTACTCGTGAGAAAATATAATAGCTATAAGAATAGTTAGAACAATTTCTGGAAGATGTAAAATTATACAGATGTAAAATTATACTCTGGTTCTATCTTCTATGCTATGCCCTATATGTTTATGCTATATGTTATATATATATATATATATATATATATATATATATATATATATATATATATATATATATATATATATATATATATATATATATATATATATATATATATATATATATATATATATATATATATATATATATATATATATATATATATATATATATATATATGTATAATTATTAATTTCAAATACAAGGTATTGTACGATTTTCTTACATTGATTGTTGATGAACTTTTGAAAATACATCAATCGGATATGAGCAATGTGATGGTCAACAACAATTAGAATTAGATCTTCTAGAGATTAATTAAACGTCTATCTTTTACTCCACAATTAGAGTTTCATATTAAAATTGCTTTTAGTGATATTTATTCCCAAGGAAATAACTATTTAATCAAAAATGTCACTTTTTAGCCAAAGACTCAATGCAATATTTCCCATACCCAATATCAGGCGAAATTGTGCTTCAAATCTCTGCTTATTCGTGTTATAAAACCGATGCTATTAATAATAAAAACAAAGGAAAGCTGTCACATTACGGCACTAAACTAAACCATACAGACTTAGCAGACCGACCAGGCCTATCTTCTAGTAAGCACTCAACGAAAGTAAATGCTAGCACCTATTCATTCTAAGCTGGCGGATTTGTGCTCGTTCCACAGAGGTGTGAAGATATTAATAAGGATCCCTCCTGATCCTCATCTGTCTCCATCGACACAAGAAAAGGTATGCAAGGCTGTTAGTCAAGGTCAAAGGTGAGGGTGCGAACAAGCCTCAGACTCCCCAAGATCCAAAACCGCAAAAAAAAAAATCCCCATCCGCCGCAAAAAAGCGTCGTCTCGGCGACACTGTCACATGGCTGGCCCGGAATAAAGGAACTTACTCTCTCTTCCCATCTGGCAGAAGAAGAGATGACGAAGATCGATAAAAATTGTCGCCGGACTTCTTCTTCTTCTGCCCCCTACGAGGGAGAAGACACCCAAGAAATGTGGCCCCCGCCGTAAAACGGAGTCTTGGGTTTTGTGGTCTTCGACTCCAGGTCTGACGCCAGAGAAGATCGCTAGACGCAAAGAAACTCAATACTTTTGGCTCTTTTCTGATGCATTTTCTTGAAGAATTCTTGTGTCGGCCGGTGTTCCGTGTGAAAATGCTCAAAGAACATATAACGGATATAGTAGTGAGATTCAAATGGCCTTCTTCTTATGGTACTGTTGACTGTGCTATGGTTGCTTGGATTGGATATTTTTCTGATGAAAGAACTATACAGAGCAGAACCATCGTTATATCTCCAGTGACTGCGACAAGGGAGGGGGGAGAGGGGGGTGCAAAGGTGGAAGTTGAGAGGATGAAGGTGTAGTGAAACTCGTTCTTAACTCTGTTCTTATCCAAAACAATAAAATTGCCAAAAATGCCAATTTTGAAAATATTCTCATAATTCAATGTGCTTGTTTGATGATTAAATGAGAATTTAATTATTCAAATAGTATATATTTTAATTCAATTTATTTAAATTTTTGAATTAATTTCATTGAATGTAAATGATAACTCAGCTGCTTTAGAAACATAATTTAGATTTGCAACGTACATACTGTAATACATATAATTATTCTTTTATTGAAATTTGTATTTATTTTAAGTTTAACTTATTAAAATTTTATTCATTTCTAAAATTTTTTTTATTAAAATTTTAATTTCTGTACATTCATAATTATATTAATATTTATATTAATTTTTATATCGTTAAATTATTTATTTATTCATTATTAATTTCTTAAAATATTGATTTACTTAATTTTTCATGTAATTGAATATTCATACGTTTAAGTATTTATTTATTGAAATATTCATTTATTTTAATATTAATTTTTATTTAAATTTTACTCTCTTTAAATATTAACTTATTTTAATAAACACTTAATTATTTAAATTTTAAAATATTTTAATATTATTTGATTGAGAATTCATTATTGAATTTTTTTTTTTTTTTTTTTTTATATATATTTTAGTGAATTTGAAATTTTTTTATGAAAATATTAGCTGAAATAGTACATTTTTCATTTATTAATATTTTCATTTATATAAGTATTTACATTAATATTAACTCTCTTTTTTGTGAAACAAATATCACAAGTGTATTGAAAAAAAAAAACACATTTTCTTCAATACTAATACATAAAAATGATTAACAAATTAAATAAAGTTGAAAACATAAAAAAAAAATAAAAAATTCCAACACTCCAAGTTTATAAAGAAAACCGATTCATATTTTAAATTACCCAAACACATGTTTAATTTTCCGTCATTGATACATAACAGCTCATCCAAAATAGAAAGGAAGCGATCATTTCCACATGAAGAACTCTTTAACTCGGAAGTTTTGGCTGGAAAAACTTTCTCAACATTGCGCCACGTGAAGAGGAAAAGGAACTGTTTGTCCATAATCCCCGTGTTACAAAAATCCCGTGAAGGTTAGGGACAAGCACTTGCGATTGATATTCAAGAAGCGTCGTTTTTTGTTTGGCTTTATGTCAATAAAGTGAATAGTTTCCTTACATCCCCCTTTTTAATATTGCAAATATACACATGTGGAAATAAGTGATTGCGTTATATTTTGATTTACATGAATTTCGCTATAAACCCTTTGAAACGTAGTGGTTCCATTCAGAAACCAGTTAAATTTTAATTTCTAGACGCAGACTGGTTTTACAGCGAAACCATTAAACGTTTCATAAATGAGTCGTCCATTTCCAAAAGGGCCTAATTGACGAAATTTGAAAAGTTGAGATTTTAATTGCATGTTGTTGGCACAACTGGAATACACATTTTTAAATAGTTTTACAGTGACAAAAGTTTCTAAATCCTAATTAAACAAAATGAACTGAAAATCGAGTACAAATTTCAACCGGGCCTAGTTGCATTTCATTCTATTTCCAAAACTGTCTTGTTTCCAAATTCAGATACTGTTCCAAAACTACCTAACATGCTAGCATCTAAGATAACAGCTTTCATGCTGTCATTTCCAAAACTTGCTAGTTGCATTAATAAAGAGCCATACCCAATAGTTGTAAGCTTCCACAAAATTGTTTATTCTGATAAACTGGGGGACATTTTCACAGTGCAGAACTATATTTCTACACTTTTTACTAATAATTACTGTTGGCTAACCTGCTACTTTTAGGGAATCAGTTATTTTCATTCAACTGTGTTAATTGAAAGTTGATTGATTTCTATGAGGTTATATCTCGTGTTATGTTATCTTTTCTTGTGATCTTCTTAAAGAAAATGAGTTTAAATATTGCAAATGTTGAAGAAAAAGTGAGAGTTGGGAAAAGTGTAAGTGAAAATAAGAAGTTTAAAACAAACTACTTTTAACATCCCATTCAGTCTCATTGTTGTTTTTGATTTCCAAAACTGATCAGTTGCATTTACAGTGCCCAAACTAGCTAATTGCAAAAAGTTCAATTCCAAACCTAGCTAATTGCAAAAGGTCCAATTCCAAAACTAGCTAATTGCAAAAAGTCCAATTCCCAAACTAGGTAATTGCAAAAAGTCCAATTCCCAAACTAAATTGCAAAAAGTCCAATTCCAAAACTAGCTAATTACAGAAAACTTTTTCAAAACTGCCTAGTTGTATATTAAAACAGCTTATTACTGCTTTATATAGAATAAAACCGACCTAAGACCTTGTAAATTGAGTTTCTAATTTATTTACAGATTTTATAAACATAACAGTTATAAATTAACTCTTGAGTTTAATAAAATACAGGTTTTTCTCGTTTCCTGAAAAAATTTCCCATTGGCAACTAGGCACTTTTGGAAATGGACGACTCAAATAATCTATGCAATTTTTCGATTTTGTATGACCTGAAACTAAATGCAATTTTTTCTGTAGAAAAAAATAATTATGTATGTTATTTGTGTTCACTATTACTTGCATTGTGGTTTCATAAAGTAACCACTTACAATAGTTAAAAGAAATATTTTATTGCAAAAAGGAAGTATACTCCATCATTTTTCTACTCATAAAGACGGCCCATACCAAATGCATTAAAATCGGAAATAAAATCGAAATTCGTGCTTCAAAGTGTTAAAGTACTAATGCATCTTAATGATTGGTTGGTTGTTTTCAGATTATCTGGCGCCGTCAGCAACACGAGGGCTATAATGTGCCGAAACATTCGTCATTAGACAAGCCAACATACATTTACAAACACCCATGCCTACGCGGGACTGGAACCCGCAACCTCGCGGTCTAGAAACCAGCACGCTAACCACTAGACCGTTTGGTCGGCGCATCTTAATGATAGTATAACATTTGTATAAAGTTATTAGGGTTTTCTTATGATAAATGTCTTGTGAAGAAAAATATAACTTATTGATTAAGCATTATAAATTAAGGATTCCAAAATTTGTTAGGAAATGCTGTGCTACTGGATTTACTTGGGAATTTTGAAAATTGCAAGGTTTGGAGTGATTTTATTGAAACTTGTTCCATTACTTAAATTCATTTGTTAAAATTCAAACACGACAGCTTTCCCAATTAATACCGTGATAAGGTAGCGTTATTTAAGGGTTTTTAAACAGAACATGAATAATTTCACTATTCCAGTTCATGAGTTTAAATTTATTAGAATTCCCCAAATATCTGTGACCTGTTAGTATAGCATATTAAAGTAGATGACATTTTAAGTTCTAGACCAGCGTTCGCCACTAACTTTTAGAAGCGGGCCGTACGACTTATGCTGGAGAATTTCGCGGGCTGGATACACCAAAAGATGTATCTTTAATTATTAACGATTTAACAATATATAGCATTTCTGGAAACTGGAAAAAAATATTAATTTTTTTTTGCTTTAATAAAATTAGAATTGATATTTGATTTTTTTTTTCCCCTAGTAATAAAAAAATATAATAATTTTTATTATTAGTTAATCAAAGTCTAAAAAAGAAGTTAATCTTTTGTTTCAACGTGACAGTGCGATTTGACCTAACTTTTAATAAAAGAATTTAAACTGTACTTCTAGATTATTCCGTTTTAGTCGATATCAATTGAGAGACGATGGCCGTCGAAATCGGTCTGTTTATTTTATGATAGAGTCGATCTGGTCTTTCAGTCAATTTTAATAAACTGTAAAAAATGAAATTCAATTAAGTTATTCTTGTATTTATTCCTGATAAACACCCCTTTTCTGAAAGCTTCTTATAGTTTTTACAGACACGTAGTGGGGAGAACTTTGTTCTACATAGTTAACAAATATTAGTTTGGATAAATAACAATTATGTAAAAAAAAAAAATCCATACGATAACATTTTTTTTTTTTTTTTTTTTATCTTCCTTGGTGCCTGTGGGCCGCTGAAAAATCTGTCGCGATCCAAATCCGGCCTGCGGGCTGCATAGTGACTAACTCTGTTCTAGAATGTTGTGTTTTTGTGTATGTACTTTCACTTACGTTTAAATACCCTAACTTTTGATTGCATACTCAATCGATATGAAATAAGATAAAATTTTACTTTTACCATTTTTACAGTACAATACACATTCTACTTTATAATTAGCTGGTTTTAATTACTAGACATTACTTTCATTAGTCATAAAGTTAGAAAAGACTATAACCGTTAAATAGATTTAGTTAATTGTGGATATTTTTGTAATACCTTTCTACCATATCAATGATATCTAAGAATTTTAAATATTGTAACTGTAAATCAACTGATTGCTAATATATAAATAGTGAAATTTGTGAGGGTTTTCAACTAGTTGTTAAATAATTTGTTACGTGAATCATACATAACAACTGAATTTTTTAATATGCAATTGTTATTGGCCTTTTTAAAGTCTAAAACAGTTAACAACTCTTCAATATACTCTATAACTGTAGTATATGTAAATCAAAATTAATTTTCATGAAGCATAAAAATACATTTGCCATAAAAAAGGAATTCTTATCACAGAGAAACATAAAACCGTCTCCTCGAAATCAAAATTCTCTGTCCTTAAACATGTATGTTCATGGTAAAAAAAAATTCAAACACATATTTGCAAAAAGAGATAAAAAGTCACATACTTTTTCCAAGGAGCAAATAAAGATTATATCGCTTTAGAACAACAACAGTGTCTGATTGCTAGCTTGGAAGGCATGTCTGGCATTGAAAATAAATATTATAAATAGGCTAAATTTACATTTTTAATATGTCCAATATCTCTGTGGCCAGTGTGTCAACGTAATAAAAATACATATTTAACCTATTTAAAATATTCATTTTATTTCAGTAACTTTTTCAACTTGAAATATTGTGGACAACAAAAACAGAACTACGAGACCAATTGAAAGTTTGCTTTCAAATTTGATAGCAAACAAATAATGAACGAAAAATGGCGATTACGCCATCAGAGAAATCGCCACAGATTTTTTTTATTATTTAAGATACAAATGAAAAAGTGTTTTCCTTGGAAGAGTGTTTAATTTCCTTTAAAAAATAATAGACAATTTTAATAATGTTTCATTTAAGTGCTTACGTCATAAAAAATTCAATTTAAAAAATTTAAAACTCATTAGGCAAGTTGGTTTGTGCGCTCAACGACCTATGCTTGTACACAATAACGGCTAATCAGGCAGGAACCTGCAGCTTAACGTGGATTCTGAACCACAACGAAGGTCCATGCCTAATCCGGCCGGGATTCAAACCCATAACCTTTGGCAGGAGAAGCCAGAGCGTTAACCACACAGCTATTTGGTGGAACGCATAAGGCAGGACTCCATAACTTTGTCCCCCACACCAGCAGGTATCAAAAACAAACTCTATTCAAATGTGAACATTTAATTTCTTTGATTGTAATTGGTTTATAATAAGAATTGATTGTAATTTGGAATTATTTCTTTGGTTGTAATTGGTTTATTTAAGAACCAAATCTATTAATGACTTGAACAATTCAGTTCATGAAAACTGATAAATTGTTACGTTCAGAAAAAAAAAAAAATTCGTCTGGATTAACGTTTGGGGGGCAGGATCACTGATCTCTAACAATAACTTCTGGATAGCTTATAAGCAGTTTCTGCTCTGTAAGCAGAAGCCAATTGAATACTGTCCCCTATCAATGTTACATAATAGATTGTTCATGATTGCAAACAGATTCTATCTAGTTGGGGGTGAGGCAGTTTCCAATATAGATCTCTTAGACGATTGTTAAGCCTTCTTCGTCTTCAAGTTAGTAACCAAGCACTATCCAGAAGTTGTAGTTAGAGATCAGTGGGCAAAATGATCGTCTAACATGCAAGAGATCGGGAGGCAAAATCACTGATCTCTAACTACAACTTCTGGATAGCTTATAAGCAGTTTCTGCTCTGTAAGCATATGAAGTCAATTGAATACTGTCCCCTATCAATGCTACGTAATAGATTGTTCATGATTGCAAACAGATTATAACTAGTTTGGTGGGAAGTTTCCAATACAGATTTCTATGGTAATTTTTAAGCCTTCTTCGGCTTCAAGTTAATAATCAAGCACTATCCAGAAGTTGTAGTTAGTGATCAGGGGGCAAAATGCTCGTATAACATGCAAGAGTGCTTAAATCGTCTAACATAA
This sequence comes from Linyphia triangularis, assembly GCA_963978545.1. Classification (NCBI taxonomy): domain Eukaryota; kingdom Metazoa; phylum Arthropoda; class Arachnida; order Araneae; family Linyphiidae; genus Linyphia; species Linyphia triangularis. The sequence goes on along the minus strand of OZ021724.1, from coordinate 101,620,623 downwards.
CATCGTGATCAAACCTGGGCTCCGTGCCTTCTCTTTTTCTAAGTGAATATATATTGCGATAATATCCATCGGTTGTCAGGCTAACTGGTGGGAGTTTCAAATTCCCCCCCCCCCATTCGATACATAGATTCGGTTACAGTTTCCCTCACAAGGACTCTCAGAAGGCATTCCTTCCTTCACGTATATCTTGATATAGTAACGCACAGGCGCAGTATTACTACCAGGTAGTTCTGTAGCAATGTGCGCTAACATGGAGTCGAATCAGGGACTCCTGGATTAGTAGACTGAAGCGTTAACCACTAGGCAAAAGTGACCATTAGTGCCTAGATGTTGTATCTGTCATTTGTACACGGCACCACCACATAGCTCCTTCTCAGTGAGTCGAGAAGGGGCGAGCGATTGAGTTGCTTGCATCTGAGTTGAGTGCGTTGCATGTGGCAGTGAGTCGCCAAAGGTTGCTTGTTGAGGTGGTATTGAGGAAGTCGTGCAGTATTTTCAGAAGGCGCCAATATATTGCAGCATGACTCTGTTGTTCGGCAGTCACCAATGTAGAGATGTGCGCTAATGGGGCATCGAACCAGGGACTCCTAGATCAGTAGACAGGTCCGTTAACCACTAGGCAAAAGTGACCACTAATGCCTAGTTGTTGTATCTGTCATTTGTACACGGTACCACCTCAGTTCTTTGTCATTTGTTTTACATAATGGTAAGGTTAAATGGAAGTATCTGCGTGAGAAATATTAAGAAAGTTAAAAATTTAGTTAATAACTTAGCATCTTCATGAAGTTGTTAAACTCTTTAAAACTTTCATAAAGAATTCCTCCCTTCACACGTATCTTGATCTATTGATGATTGAAGTTGTTTGATTTGACATTGACGATTATGCTTTATAAAGCAGGACTCTAGAAGTTTGTTCTGCAATCCAGCAAGTCTCAAAAACAAAATGCAACATTTATCCAATTATGAACATTTAATTTCTCTTTTTGTAATTGGTTTGTGCACCAGGTGCTTCTCTGTAATTTTTTATATATAATGGTTAGACTCAATGCTCGTATCTGGAAGGGGACCATTAGAAAAAGTTATTAAGTCAATAAATAAGTTATCACCAACTAAATGAAGTTGCTTAGCTCTAAAACGCAATTTCTCACTTTTAGCTCATCTGCAGACACGACTTCTGTGCTAAGCACGTCAGAAGAGCCACCGTGTTGCTCTTGCGCAAGAAAATATTCAAAAACACCCATCCAACCGAAAAAGGCCAGATGGTTAAATTTCAAGAAATATTTACTTCCTATTTGTGAACCAATCATCAACCCACCCATCCAATCCAAACTAGAGATAAGCCCATCGAAAAATGACGAATATTATTTCGGCAGCTGGTGCCATTGGTACGCCCATTGGGCCACGGGGCTGTCGAGAGGGCCCCTTTGTTGCCCCCTTATCGGCAGCCCCCATCTTGGAGACTCAGCCACCCCCTTTTGCCAAAGGACTCTTTTTTTACAGAGAGCGTTTTCGCAGCACCCAATCGAGGTACACGATCTTAATCGGGAGTTATCTCCACAAATTGCGATGATCGATACCTTCTGATAATGGTCGATGACTATTACTATGCAATGATCCGTGTAATGTTGACAGGGTTGGATCATGAATGTTGCTGAAATACCATTAAACTGGGGTATTATTTGCCAAACTTTTGTTTTAAATGTTCAAATGCCCGTCTTGAGAATTGCCATAAATATATATGTAGGGATATAAAGATTTCTTGGATACCAAACTGTTAACATGAAAAAGTTATTGGTGTATAAATAATTTAATAGTTTGATAATTAAATTTAGTACCTAAGACTTGTTCTAGATTCTATGGAAGACACAGATACGATAAACATTCCTTGAATCCAGATTAAAGATTTGAATATTTTTTTTTTTTTTTAGATTCGAAGAACGTTATTACTTATACATTTACTACCTATTATTTTTTTCTGAAATAAAACGCATTTTTACCGATTACAATTATTTAAAATTATTTTAATTTTCAAAAGGTAATAGCCTAGCAATAACAGCATTAATTCGACCAAATCTATACGGCCTAATTATAAATTTTGTATTTAATTAGATTAAAAGATGTATATAATAAATGAAAAACCTTTCTAATATGAATTAATTTTGAGAGGGATCAAAGAGTTAAAAAGTCAATTTTGGAGAAAGCAAGCTAAAAGTATTGAACATTCACTTACGGACCTCTATTTTGGTACTTCCTGTGGAATTTTGATATGGAAAATCTTTCCAACGAGATCTTTTATTCGACCTATCACACGATAATAGCATTTAAGGTTTTGACTGGGAATGTCGACTTCAGACAGACAGATGAACTGAACCTGTGTACAAGCTTCTTTCAGCATTAATGTTGAGTAGAAGTTTAAATTTAGGAGAATCAGTGGTCGAATGATTTCTATACAAAATGCGATTTTCCTTCTTTAAAAGGAAGTCCTAGTAAGGATCATTCCCTATACTCGCTATGTTACAATCTTCTAGCCCAGTGCATTTAGAATCTACTTTCGTAACAACTTTGAAATTTGGTGAGTAGGTACGAAAATGATCACTTCATAAAATGACATAAATTAAAGACTCGAAAATAGCGTTTAATATAAGTTATTTTACAGTTGAAATCCTTACGCCAATCATACACCAGTAGCTCCATTTGGTTTTGTTTTTTATTATTTTAATTTTTAATAGATAGACATTAAATGAAAACAATTTAAGCCATTTCATTATGTGGTCTTTTTCGTACCTACATCACCAAATTTCAAAGTTGTATCGAAAGTAGATTCTAAATGCACTGGGCTAGAATATTGTAACATAACGATAATAGGGAATGATCCTTAGGGAATAATAGGACTTTCTCTTAATTGCATTTAGAATCTACTTTAGATACAACTTTTAAATTTGGTGAGTAGGTACGAAAAAGACCACTTCATAAAATGACATAAATTTTTTTCATTTAATGTCTATTTATTAAAAATTAAAATTAAAATAGCAAAATACAAAAACAGGTGGAGCTACTGTATATGCATTGACGTAAGGTTTTCAAATATAAAATAAAATATATTAGACGCTGTATTCGAGTTTTTAACTTATGTCACTTCATTAAAAGGGATCATTTTCGATCCTCCTCACCAAATGTGAAGGTTTCATACAAAGTAGTTTCTAAATGCACTTGGCTAGAAGATTGTAACATAACGAGAATAGGGAATGATCCTTTCTAAGACTTCCTCATAAACAAAGTCTACAATCTTTGCTCATCAGTTCATAAGGTACACTATATCAAACAGGAAGCCAATTCCTCTTCGTCAGAATCACTCACCAGAGCAGTGTTGTGTCTGTCTGTCTTTACCCAACCCTTCCATCAAATCGCATTTCAATCCCAGATTCGCGATTATCTATCTCTTGAGGAAAAGGATCGCGCCAGTTCGGGAAAAGACTCAACCATGAAAATGCCTCTCGGTGTTTTTTATTTTTTTATTATTATCTTCTTTCCTCCTCTACGCGATATTTCCGCATCGAAGAAAAATAAAAGTTTATTTTTTTTATCTTTGACAGTTTTAGAAGAACGATGAGCAGATTCCGAAGATGATAATGGATCAAAGTTGACAATCCAAAGAGGAGAGCAGTAGGTAGCAGCTAAAAGTGTAATTATTTCAGAGCATATAGACTCGACGTTGAAAGTTTTCCTCTTAAATGGACTCCTTGGCCTTTGATGAGTTTGTTTAGCGTTTAGAGGTCGGAAATATCGATCAAAATAAATATCGATACAATATCATTGAATAGAAAAAAATATCGATATATTGATACATGATTTTTTTTAATTTGATTTTCAATTTTGCCAGAAACAAGGTTTTTCGGGGCATATTTCTACTTTTCATGATTGCTTTTTTGTAAGGTGACTACAACTTTTTTCAACTGAAATGGATCTATTAAAAAAAAATATATATATATTTTCGCTTAATTGGTGTAGGGATTTTAAGAAAAATTTACATAGTTTTCAATAGCTTTTAAGCGTATGGTTGGTTGGTTGTTTTCAGATTATCTGGTGCCTTCAGCAACACTAGAGCTATAATGCGCCGAAACATTCGTAATTTGACAAGCCAACACACATTTACAAACACACATGCCTTACAAGGGACTCGAACCCGTAACCTCGCGGCCTAGAAGCCAGCACGCTAACCACTATACCGTTTGGTCGACCTTTTAAGTGTATGGAAAATATGAAATATTGGTGGCGTTTTAACTGTCTCTCAGTCAAGTTCAAACTTTAGTTTTGAAGTTTTTGAAAAGAGAATAAATAAAATCGAAAAAACACATGGAACTTCAAAACGATCATCAAGAAACAAAAAATGTTTGAAAATATCGATATATCTGTGACATTTATCGATATTTTTACTATCGATATTTTTTTAGAAATATCGTTAAAAATATCGTCGTATCGATATATCGCCGACCTCTATTAGCGTTCCATATTTTATTAATAAGATCGCAGCACTCCAGGGGCGAAGCCAAACAATTATTTCTTAAGGGGATATGAAATAAAATGTTGTGATATGAAATTTAATTTTGAAGGGGACTTGGTGAGTGTTTGTAACTATGGCACATATTTAATTGTTGGATTTACATTTTTATATAACAGTAAATACTGCAAAACGTTCATTGCTGGACATTATAAATATAAAAGACTAAGAAAAAGATCCCTGACAATATATTTTATATAACCGTCAGACTTTTTTTTTTTTTTAAATAAAGCTTTTAAATTTTTTTTTTTTACATATTTGGAAGTATTACTAAGTAAAAACTAAGTTTTATTTTAAAAAAAAGTTCACTTAGTGGTCTAACTTTTAAAAATTTAAAAAAAGAATTCATAAAATTTCAAATTCTATTTTCATTTTCATTTTTCAATATTTTTTCCTGATTTTTTCAAAAAAAGTTTCCTAGTAATATACTCTAGCCTTTTAGACATCGGGTTTAAAATAAGTAAAACAGTTTTAGAGAAAAACGATAATTACTGAACCTATAGGTAAAAAACGGGTATTTTTCAAAATTTAAATTTATAAAAAAAACAAGTTTATATTTTATTCAAAAATCCATGCATATTTTTATCAAATGGATATTAAGAATGACACAAATTTTCAAGTCCTTTCATTCATATTTTCTGAAGTTTTAGCATTTTGAGTAAGGGGGGAATTTCAAAAATCACGAACTGAGAAAAATGCGTTCGAAATATCGAAGGATCGATTGCAGCCATGCTAAATTCTCCATAAATATATATATATATATACGATAATTACTGAACCTATAGGTAAAAAAAGGGTATTTTTCAAATTTTAAATTTGTAAAAAAACAAGTTTATATTTTATTCAAAAATCCATGCATATTTTTATCAAATGGATATTAAGAATGACACAAATTTTCAAGTCCTTTCATTCATATTTTCTAAAGTTTTAGCATTTTGAGTAAGGGGGAAATTTCAAAAATCACGAACTGAGAAAAATGCGTTCGAAATATCGAAGGATCGATTGCAGCCATGCTAAATTCTCCATATATATATATATATATATATATATATATATATATATATATATATATATATATATATATATATATATATATATATATATATATATATATATATATATATATATATATATATATATATATATATATATATATATATATATATAAATATATATATATAAATATATATATATATATAAATATATATATATACGATAATTACTGAACCTATAGGTAAAAAAAGGGTATTTTTCAAATTTTAAATTTGTAAAAAAACAAGTATATATATATATATATATATATATATATATATATATATATATATATATATATATATATATATATATATATATATATATATTATATATATTATATATATATATTTATATATATATATATATATATATATATATATATATATATATATATATATATATATATATATATATATATATATATATATATATATATATATATATATATATATATATATATATATATATATATATATATATATATATATATATATATATATATATATATATATATATATATATATATATATATATATATATATATATATATATATATATATATATATATATATATATATATATATATATATATATATATATATATATATATATATATATATATATATATATATATATATATATATATATATATATATATATATATATATATATATATATATATATATATATATATATATATATATATATATTTTACATATACAGTTACTGGATCAGTACAAAAACTTAACAGAATAAGAAGGTTTCAAAGAGTATAAAAGCGCAAAAAATAGAAAATTGTCATATTTATTATTTTTTGTGAAAACAAGGGGTACCAAGCCCCCTTAAATTCAATCCCACATGACGAATAATTATACGAGGCAATTTTTCTTAGTTCCTTTTGAAATAAGTAAAGATTTGTACTAATCCAATTATTTAGTACGAAATCCAAAATCTGCGTTGTCAGTTAGGTTTGCATCGGAAATCAATAAAGAGCAATTTCAGAAAAAACAAAGATTTTTAATGCAAAACATAGGTAGGAACATTGCTGTTTGTTTGTTAAATTTAGTGGGTGATTGTAAATACATGATTGGTCTGGTGATAGAACCTTTCAATATAGCCATACAAAGACCTCTTAGCTTGGAATATATTAATTAAATAACTCGAAAATTGGGGCATTAAAAAAAAATAAAAAAAAACGCAGCCTAGAACTGAACCTATGTTTAGCATGGAAAAAAAATATTTACTTTAATTTTGTTTAAAATTTCAAATGGTCTTTAATGTTGAAAAGAAATGTCTTAATTTGGGATTTTTTTTATTTCCTTCGTCAAATTACCTACGTTTCATTTGTAGCATTAAACTTCATGGGTTTAAATAAATAATAAAAAACATTAATGCGTTAAATTCATATTGGATCTATGATTGAATGAGATACAATTATAATTTCACGAGATGATATATCCCCTTAATTCAACCCCTGGCTACGCGCCTGCAGCCCACATTTATTGTTGTTTTCATGTTTTGTAACCTATTTTTTTAACCTTTTTGATGACCGTGTCCTAGTAGTTAGGCATCAACTTTCAAAATAATATATTTATTACTTTATTTGTCTGTTTAATATTATTTTAAATAACAGCCCGAATTGCATAAAATTGTTATCGTACGTTTTATTTTATGTGATCGCAACGGTGAATATTTCTTCAAAGATGGAGAGAGGTTTTAAAAAATGAAATTGCGTAGGAAGTAATAAAGATGTACTTCTATTAACTGGATTTCTTTTAACTGGTATTGGTTGGTTGTATTCAGATTATCTGGCACGTCAGCAACACGAGGGCTATAATGCGAAGAAGCATTCGTCATTAGACAAGCCAACGTACATTTACAAACATCCATACCTAACACGGGACTCGGAACCCGTAACCTCGCGGTCTAGAAGCCAGCACGCTAACCACTATACCGTTTGGTCGGCTTAACTGGTATTGAAATTAAACACTTATTTGTCTACAATAGTCATGTGGCATCAACCCTATTACTACACGTATATTTTTTTGTGTGCAAATTTACAAACGAACTGTTTTTGTTGCTTGGATTAATCTTTGCAAAATCAGCGAATAAAGATCTGAATTATTCACACACAAGAAGAATCTGTTAATTTTAGGGTTTAAATAGCAAACAGAAAAATTTCAGGATGGGATATACCCCCATATCCCTTCCGCTGGCTACGCGCCTGCGTATAGGATTTCACCTTAAGGTATACATATACATTAGGAATTTCAAAATTTGACTCAAGTCTGCATTTTTGTTTATTTGTTTTAAAATATTCCCGAATTCATTACCTTTAAATAATACAATTTTCTTTCTGAGACTCAATTTACTTTTTAAATTACAGTGGGTTTTGTGAACCTGTTTTGTATCACGTTCATTAGAGTTGTTAACTTAAAACACGTTTTATGAAGAATGATATTTTGGTATGGTATTACGCCAAATAACTTCATAATAAATTGTCCGAATTACAAAATTCTAATTTTGTTCTGAAGACGCAAGTTATGAATGTATTTTCTATGGAGAATCTAACATATATTGTTATAAACACATTTTTTTTTAATATTTTAATCTTAATTTTTTGTTAAAAACTATGTATTTTTTAAAACTTTTTATTTAAAAATTTATAATTAAATAAACGTTGCAGCCAAATTCAAAATTCTCCATAGGAACAAGCGTCAATATAATATCTTTTATTTGCAGTAAAAATCATACCCATAATCTAATTACAAGTTTATTTATGTATGTTCTAATAATGTCCTAATTAGTCACTTAAATTGCAATTAGCTGATTAAAAATTTGACGAAAAGAAAAAGTTTATATACATAAATGCATCATTTTTAATAGTGATATACTGCCAAAAAGTTAAAAATTATTACCTAAAAATTAAAGAAAATCATCTCAGTTGTATATGTATACCTTAATAAGTTAGTTTTTATTCACAAGACGTTTAATCCTTAGAGGAGAGGTTCAATCCAAACATCTCAATCCATCTCCTGCATCCCTCCAGCGCCACCTATTGGCGGAATTCCACACCCGACGAGTAAAGGAAATACTCAGCATTCAAGACGAGCCTCTCTCGCTACTGTTCTGGTCGCAGAATTGTCATTGTCTCCTACCGAGAGAACTTATTAACGTCGGCAATTACCTTGGCAGAAAAACGGGCCGCATTATTCTATGCTAATGCCACAACACAATGGGACAGGAAGGAGGGGACGTGACTGGACAACTCAAGTACCTTTTTCGCACTTTTTTCCCCCTCCGTTCCTTATTTTGTTGTTTGGGGTCAGGGATTCAACCCCCCCCCTCCTTCCCCCCCTCCTTCATATCATCTAATAATATAATACTCTCAATAGTAGTAGTGGAAGAAAATTCTCGGTAGTAATTTGTGCTCCGAACATTGCCGCCTCTGCGAAATTCTTCTTGAGTTTGGAAGGATGAATGGAAGGTTTCATTCATGGTGGATGGACATGGGGACTTTTGGAAAATGGTCCCTGTTATTAAAGGATTAATATTTGGAAGGGATGGGTTTGGGTATTGTTTTGTTATTTTTCGTTGGTAACCGGTTTTATTTTAGTGTGAGAATAAATGATTCAACGGGAATGTCATAAATAGAAAGTTATCAGGAAACGAAAATTGAAGATTTTCTGTAGCACCATCTATTTTTATTTAGCACCCTGGGCCTTAAGCCCAAGGGTATTGTTTTCAATGGGTCAATAGTGTGGCCCGGAGTCCGTCTCCACTTATTGTTTGAGCATGCGCAATAAAGGCATTGTGTGGGCAAGCGCTGGCTCCTCCTGCTTGTATAAAAAGAAAAGTGTACTGATGTTGTTCAGATGTATTGATGTATCGATGCTTTTATAAAACTCAAACAGAAGAAAAAACACCTTTGTAATGGAGTTTGGACTTAAGGTCGAGGATAGACTGTACATCTGCCCTCACTCGATTATTTATTAATTTTGAAATTCAATACAAACTTATTTAAATTTTTTGTTTAGGTCGAGGATAGATACTTAAGGTCGAGGATAGACTGTACATCTGCCCTCACTCGATTATTTATTAATTTTGAAATTCAATACAAACTTATTTAAATTTTTTGTTTAGGTCGAGGATAGATACTTAAGGTCGAGGATAGACTGTACATCTGCCCTCACTCGATTATTTATTAATTTTGAAATTCAATGCAAACTTATTTAAATTTTTTGTTTAGGTCGAGGATAGATACTTAAGGTCGAGGATAGACTGTACATCTGCCCTCACTCGATTATTTATTAATTTTGAAATTCAATACAGACTTATTTAATTTTTTTTTTCATCTATTTGTTCTATACTAAACTTCAACTTAACTAGACATCACTTAGACGATAGATCGTGACAGTGCTCATAGGTATTTAATCCATTTTGGCGGAGTGAAGACATAATTCTCGCCAAACCTTATAGCCTTTTGTTCTCTATAGGGTTGTGGTTTGGCGAACATTATGTCTTCACTCCGCCAAAATGGATTAAATACCTATAAGCACTGTGACGATCTATCGTCTAAGTGATGTCTAGTTAAGTTGAAGTTTAGTATAGATATAACTTATCTGTTTTAAAAGGTAATTTTATTACCACTACGCAGCTACCTTCTAAAGATCTAACAGATGGGAGGTGAAATTTCATTTTTGAAGAAACATGACTCTCATCGTTTTTTTAGTGAACTCCGTAAATTCGATTGGAAGAACTCATTTGATAGAGTATTAAACTCTATAGATAGAATATTAAACTCAGTTGGAAGATCTCGAGAGTTTACTTAAAATATGCAGACATTGTCTTATATGAATAGAAATGTCATTGAAATAAATTGACCCTTTGTTATATAAAAAGCCCCATTTAACCTGTTTTTCATCATTTCTGCTAAATATTAAGATTTTTAATAACACAAAAGAAAGTAAGCGTAATGTGCTTCTTGCTATTATATTTTAAATAAACTTTTTCTTTACTTTCAATTACTCATATGTATATAGGGTAATGAAAGTGAAGTATGCGGTCCAAAAAAAATATTTCGATTTTTTTAAATTTTTTTTTTGCATTTCTTTACGTTTAAGGAACATCCTGATTTCAAAAAAGTGACCTAGAGAAGATGTCTGGGTGTGTGGTCAGCATAACTTCGGAACAAATTGACCTACGATGTTCAAATTTGGTGTGCGCGTTGGTTATGGCACAGAGACCAACCATTAAGGTCTTCGTCAAAATCGCGCAAGCGCGTAAGGTAGCTTCTATTGAAAAAAATCATGTTTTTCAACGATTGCTAAAAAGCGGCTCTAACGATTTTGTCCAAAATCGTTGTGGTAATACCTCTTAAGGTGTTCCAAACATTTCCACTTCCATAATTCCCGTAAAAATACTTTAATGGCGTAAAAAGTTGAAAAACGAATGCCATTAACACAGAGCTTTATTTCCTTGAGCATACCTCATCAACGATCAGTTTTTCCTCCTCTCCTAGGTCCCATACAAGAATTATGGTAACAAAATATCGCCAGACTGACCATTTTTTCTAAATGAATGATGAAAATATAAGCACGGTAAATAACACAAATTGCTATCAGTATTATAGTGTAATTGAAAGTTGTGCGATGTTCCACACCCCTAGTACTTTTTATTAATGATTACTTTATAATTTAAAGATTATATATTAACGAAGTTGAATATCAGCCAATTGAAACTCTAGTCAAATCAGAAAAGTTTCCAATATCATTGGGCAACCAAACGTATTCGTAAGTATACATACCCATGCAGGCTACTTATTGCAAAATTATTTATTCATGCCTCAATTGACAATGAATAAAAGAACTGAAAGATAGGAAAATGATCTTGTTCTTTTATGCTAAACATTTCAGGAAACTGTTTAAAATTAATATATTGAAGTCAACACATCGTTATTCATTATAGAAGGTACAACGCAAACAAAATTCTGAACGCGGAGAAATTATGCGACTGATAATGTAAATCAAGGAAGCCGCGTGCATCTTTCATGAGATAATGCAAACTGGGAAAGATCGTTTGCTGCTGATTTATTCAAGGACACGAAGGGATGAAGGTATTTATTTTAATTCTATTAGACTCAGAGGCGACTGCAATTTTTGGACCCCATCGAACATAATTCTGAATTTTTAATGGAAATTAGAGAAAAGTGAGTAGATTACGAATCCACTGGTCTGCCGTGGCAAAAATAGCCACAACTCATCAAAAATCGACTTTTAATAAGTTGAAATAAATCCAATTGCCAAATGCGCCATAACTTGCCAAATAATGAGCATGTTTTTATTTATTTGGTAACCCTCATTCTTTAATTTTCAATTAAGAAGGTTGCAGACGATTCGGATGTGTGGCTATGGCTTACTTGCATCTTTCACAAATGAGCCAAATTGGCAATAAACATTACATCACTGTTGACGTAACTGATTTCGCCAATTTGGCTTACTTTTAAAAGATATAAGTTTTCCGAGCCAAAGATCAGAAATCGTTTGCGCTTTTTCTCTTTGAAAATCAAAATGAAGTGGTTTGCCAGACGAATAAGTTTGTTCTATTTTTGGCAAGTTATGACATATTTGGCAATCGGATTTTAGTTCAACTCATTTCAAGTCGATTATTGATCAGTTTCGGCCATTTTTGCCACGGCAGATCAGTGGATTCCTAATCTACTCACTTTTCTCCAATTTCTATAAAAAATTCAGAATGATGTTAGATGGGGTCCAAAAATTGCAGTCGCCTCTCGGACTATATGGTTTTTCGTTTACATTAAATTTATTGTTTTGCGATATAAATATGTTTAGTTTATAAATGAGACAGTTAGAGGTTTTTTCTTGTTTTTTTTTTTTTAATACAAATTCTTATACTTTAAATATGTCTACTTAGGAATGCTATGGTAGATCGTTTGTGTTAATTTGGAAGGAGGAAATTATTAATCAATTAAAAGTATTCAATGGCTTGCTAAAAATATATCCCAAAAAGTTTTTTTTTCTTTGCAAATTAGGACAAAATTTATTATTTTGAAAAGCGCTATAATAGTTTCAATTACTGGAACCTTTTGTTAAACTGAAACTTCCAGCAAAATGGAACTTCTAATAAAATGTGTTATCAATTTATTTTAAATAGCCTAATGACGAAATAATTGTCAAAAATGACTGAGGTAATTCGGTGTTATTCGTTTATTCTACATCCAATTTCTGCAAAAATTCAAGGTAGTATTTTTCATTGTCCATCAATTCCGACAGTTAAAAATGCCAAATATGACAAATAAAATTTTAAAAAAAAAAAAAAAAAAAAATGACATTGCTCTAAAATTGCTTTAGTTATTTTCAAAAATAAAATGTCTTACAAGACAGTATTTTTAAATCCTTTAAGTGGATTTCGATTTTGAGAGTTGTTTCTGTTTTTGTAGCGGGAAAATCTTCCAATGGCTAATGAACCCGCTTACTATCACTCAATCGGGCTGAAACTAGTCATATAGACTCGTTTTCTATAACAATACATTCTATCAAATTTCGGAGGAAAAAAAGTATTGGTTCATGACAAGGAATCGGTGGTTTTCTTCGCAGGGCTCAAACACTATAAAAAGTCCATCTGATCACAAAATCACTTAAATAAGTTTAAATTCGCACATAATTTGGTAATTCATATAAAGAATTTATATTAAAAACTTTGTTTTTAAAGGTATTTTTGTATGCAAATTGCTTTTCGCTTGTGTGAATTAGTTTTCGCTTGTAAATACTACTACTTTGAAACCTTTATATTTTAACCAGTTTTTTCTGGTAACAAGATATTCACACGCGACAAAAACTAATTCAAATGCAACTCAATGGACAATTCCAGCATTTTTTAAATATTATTTTATTCAATTCTAAATGTTTCGAAAAGACCATAAACAGAATTTTTTTTGCTCAATGCGCTTTTTAAAAAAAAAATTATTTTTTAATTTTTTATTTTCAATCAAAGTTCCCCATTTAGACGTTGGCGTGAAAACGATTCATGCGACTCGAATTGAATGTGACGTCAAGACTTCCCAAACATCTTGGCTTGAAACACAGCAGCGTAAACCAGTTTTGAAAGTTTCTCGCAAATCGCGCCAACCTATACGGGATATGACAATGGTCTACCAACGCCAAATATTTCAACGCCAACTATTCGGCAGAAACCTTACGATAACTATAGAAACGGAAGGCAGCTTTGACGTCACAGATTTTGTTGAGTGTTTTAATTGGACTGGTTTTAGCTCGGTTTTGGTGTATTTTCTTTTCTTAATATTTAAATTACTAATTTTTATTAAATGAATTATCTTGAAAATCAATCAAATTTGTTAAAATTCGCAAGTTTTTTTTTGACGAAATAAGTAGGCAGAAAAAATATTTTTAAATTAACAAAAAAAATCTCTCTTCAGTATATACAGATATATAAAAGGAATCTGTGTTAAAAGTTTTAGGTACATAGTTTGTGCAATTTCTAAGAAAAAAGTACTTGAATAGTAATGAAAAATTTAATTTCGAGGAAAACGCATTTTTGAGAAAACTTTACTTACACTAATAGTTCTCACTTTTCTTTTCAAATTTTTTAAAAAATATACTTCTAATTAAGATATTATTTAAACTGAAGCATTAAAAGGAATTTTTTTAATTTTAATAAATAATTAAAAACTCAAAATTGATTTAAAAAAAAAAAAAATTAGGTTACCAACTTCCCTCAAGAAATTTAGGCAATTCTCATGAAGATCATGACGATAAAAAACTCATCCACAGTTATCGGTGGTCAAACCCTCTTAAGTCACAAATCTAATGGCTCCTCGCTAATAATTAGCAAAATTAACAAGAACTGTAACTAAATTCACGCAATATCAAATTAAGTTAATTGTTTGTAAAAACCATAGGGAACCATGCGTCAAGGTAAATAAAAATAATTCAATTGGACGTGTCTTTGAATAGAAGACAACTCAACTTAATTGTTCCAAAGCATCGAACCGAGGCGGCAATTTACAAAAAAAAAAAAAAAAAAAAGAATGCTTCTGTTGTGATGTTGCAGCAAGAATAATAGAATGAATTCCTCTAATTGAGCAGGCATGCTTAGAACTTCTAACACTTTCAGTACAAGGGTCAACAGCGGTGTGACAGCACGAAAGAATGTTTTTGTCAGAAATCCAGGAAAAGTGGACAATGTTAACTGGACAGTGATTAATGGGTGCGCTGGCCAACAATTGAATGTAGCAGAAATTGAGTTGCAAAGATGTAAGTATATCCTCATGAGATACGTTGATGACGTGGTTTTTAATTGTTAAGTTGATGGCTAACATGTCTTTACTGATTGTTTTCTGGTGACTGAATCTTCGGATGTGCCAAAAATTTAAGAAATAATGGTATTCATTTATATTTAAGAAAAAGTCCTTCATTTCTATTGTTGCAGTCAGTACGGACTTCAAATAATCCGATTCAATTGTCTTTTAGATGTAGAAATGAATTGTGATTTGATGAGACAATTGCATGATATTGTAGCATTCATATAATTATCATTTTTAAATTCTTTATTTTAACTTCAATTTTGTGTGAATGTAGGTGGGTAGATTGGTTGGCTGGCTGGGTGTTGATGGCTGGCAAATCTGTGGAGGCCTAATTAACCTTCTTGCCGTCATCCAATCGGTCTAAAACTTGGCAGATAGATTCGATGTCGATGACAATGCCATCTATCAAACTCTGGAGGCTGTCACTGTTACTACAAGATCGTTTTTGAGGACTACTAATAAACAACTTGCCGTCATCCAATCGCGCTAAAATAGTATTTAACCGACCATTGAAGAAATTCTTTCCTGTTGCCAAGATTTTTTTAATAAATGAATACTAATCAAATTGTTTTAATCAGAATGAATAAAGGATATCTGGATGTGAGTTCATAAATTCGCATTAATTTTTAATGAATAAATTTGTTTATAAAATTTTTGATAACTAAATTTTGAAACGTAGTTTGCCGCACATTTTTCTGATAGAAATGTTTTTGATATTTTAATTTAGATGCAAACACCAAGCACGCGCTGTTTACGGAATCGGCGCTGTGTTAATGAATATAATAATGGGATATGTATATAAAGGATTTATACTAGAAACTTATATTTTTCTATGGGTTATATTATTATGAACGATTATTATGAATTTATGGTTGGTATTATGACTTTACGGGTGATATTATGAATTATGAGTTATATTATTATGAATTTATGGGATATGAATGATTTACTCCCAATTGAAATGTAGTAAAATATGATACAAAAGTGACATTTGATGTCTTATTTTTAAGGCATTTGTAACTTTTGCCATTGGGGGCATTTTCAGTCAGTTGATATGTCAGAAAATTGGATTGGCTATCCCCTATTCACATCACACTAGTAAAGATACCAAACAATTTAGTTCGAAATCTTTACCAGCGTGGTTATACACTATGATGATACTGCTCTTTGTTGGCCATATTTCATATACCTCTGGAAATTTAAGCACTAACTACAAATACTTAAAATAAGATTCCATTTGGCGTTTGAATCCATGGCCACTTTTGAGTCTTTTTTCAAGATTTTTCAATTAGCAATGTGTTAGTACATGGGTGACCATTTACTAAGAACTCTATTCAACAAGAAAATTGGTAGTAATTATTTAATTGAAAGATTATTATGGTAGTAAAATCAAAATCCACTGTAACCACAGAAATTAAACAGAATGTGTGATGTAAAATTACGGTTTCAAAAAACGTTCAACTACGACTAATGCACATTAATTAAGCTATTGAGATTTATATTATAACATGAGTGACTTTGTTGTGATTACCCAAATATCCCTTTTCTTACAAAAATTTGTACCGCCGAAAGTGAATGTATCATAGTCCTTTGCCTTAAGGTAATATTAAATTAAGCGAAACAATCCTTCAAACCATTTCCAATAGAAAGCATTATTTGAACCACGGGCGTAACTATAGGTTGGGATATGGAAATTTATATCGCCCCCTGAAAGTTTTCTGTTTGCAATAAGAACACAAAAAAACAAAGGATTCTTCTTGATTAGAATGTTAAATATACTAAAATTTTTTTAACGTCGATACTTAAGTTTAAAAAAAGAAAGAAACTTATCTTGATTATTAACTACATACAGCATTAATAACAAAAAGGATTGCTGTGATTTGGTGACTTAAAAATTTCATATTCCCTCCCGAAAAAAATGCTTCCTTCAAACCATTTCTAATAGAAAGCATTATTTGAACCACGGGCGTAACTACAGGGAGGGTTGGTTGTATTCAGATTATCTGGCACCGTCAGCAACACGAGGGCTATAATGCGCCGAAACATTCGTCATTAGACAAGCCAACATACATTTACAAACACCCATGCCAACACGGGACTCGAACCCGCAACCTCGTGGTCTAGAAGCTATAGCACGCTAACCACTATAAACTACAGGGAGGGATACAGAAATATATCTCTTCCTGAAAGTTTTCTGTTTGCAATAAGGGGGGGGGGGGCACAAAACCAAAGGATTCTTCTTGTTTAGAATGTTAAATATACTAAAATTATTTTAAACGTCGATGCTTAAGTTTTTTTTAAAAAAGAAACTTTTCTTGATTATTAAGTACATACAGCATTAATAACAAAAAAAGGATTGCTGTGATTTGGTGACTTAAAATTTCATATCCCCTCCCGAAAAAAATGTCTGACTATACGCCACTGATTTGGACAAAAAGAAAATATTTCCCCTCCCTTACAGAATCCGGATTGCGCCAAATCTTTTTGCACAATCTCATACATTGTCCTTCCCCCCCCCCCCATGAGACAGCATGCTCCAGCAATTCACCAGGAGGTTCGGAGGCAGGACACTACATCCACAAAACAATTTTCGATGGATATCAGTGATCGCCAAGATTAAAAGGATGGAAAATTGCCCCTTTCGGAAACACCCCAAACCCGTCGCCAACCATAATTAGAAGGCTCTTGGTCAGTTCGACCCTGCAACTAAGCCGGATTAGGGCAACTTGTGAATTCGATAATGACAGAGGACGTTTCACAGTCTGTTGAAGTTGATGTACTTGCTCGTAGGTAAGGCACGTACGATGGGTGTCAAAAACGACGAGTCGACGCCTCGTCGTTCTTCGTCTTAAATACCTTTTAATTGTTTTAAGTGCCTCGTAAAATCCACCCTCTTTCCGAATTGCTCCGCGCTCGCAGCGGTGGGAAGTTTGGCAATTTGTTTCATGGTCAGATGGACACTGTTTAACGACTTAATTCATCGAATGTGAGGTTGGGTGAATGATTTTTTATTTTTATTTTTTATTTTTACCATCTATAGTCTTCAATGAAAGTAGTTATGTGGATATATGAATCGCCATAAAATGGTTAATTTAACCTGATCGATGCGATTTATATTAACAGGAACTGATTTCTTATTCGATGCAATAATGCTTATTGTTTCGTCTGCATTACAAGTGTGGCTAATGTAGTCTCATTTGAATAAGCATTCAATTGGTATTTTAAGTTAGAATGAGGAATACGATTTAGATCAATGAAAACGTGCGTCATTGAACAATCTTACATCTAAAAACACTTCTATTAACTTTGATGGTCATCCATATTGTAATAATTGGTTGTTGGTTGGTTGTTTTCAGATTATCTGGCGCCGTCAGCAACACGAGGGCTATAATGCGCTGAAACATTCGTCATTAGACAAGCCAACATACATTTACAAACACCCATGCCTAACACGGGACTCGGAACCCGCAACCTCGAGGTCTAGAGGCCAGCACGCTAACCACTATACCGTTTGGTCTGCCGTATATTGTAATAATGAATACATAGAAGAATTTTACCAACCATGTTATAAAATGTAAAATTAAAATCTGAATAAAATAGGCAGGCACCAATATTTGAAACAATACAGTCTTACCTTTTCCGGTTAGAATGTTGAAACAAAATATACAAGCCTATTATTTCAATCAAACCTATATTGTCAACAAACAATCTTGATTTTATGTCATTAAAAAATCTTCAATATAAAATCCTTTTTATTAACTTTGATGTTACTCAGGCACACACGATGAATATCCAGAAGAATTTTACCATCCATGTTACAAAATGTAAAGTTAAAACCTGCATAAAATAGTCAGAGACCAACATTTAAAAAATTGCAGTCTTACTTTTCCTATTTAGTTAGAATATTGCAACAAAATTTTGTGTGTCAAATCTTTCCTTACTAAATAAATTAACTTTTATTGTCAACTAGCCAAACTATGAAAAATTCATTCAACTCAAATAAATAATTTATTCTCTCATTCAAGCGAGCACTTATTTCCATTCTTATCTAAGCAGACATCAACACCGCTAAGTAGATAATTAAAATAAAACCGCTTATTATAACCAGCTCCGTTAATAAAACCTGTTTAAAACTAAACTTAGATGTCGTGATCCATGTAATCTCTGTGCCTCATTTGCCAAACACCTCGTTAATTCCTAAATCAGACATCCTCCACTCAAAAGGAAACCATCTCCTTATCTGCCAAACAAAAAAAAACGCAATCGGAAACGGACGCCGTGAAATGTCGCCAATCCCTCGTTCCATCGACATCTTTTCAACTCATCGACAAGACTGATTAGACACCCGGCCATCAACGAAAATCAGACCTCACGCCATCCGCAATCTTCAACAAAACTTCGGATTAGGATCCATTTAGCGTCCGATTTCATAGTTAACACTCAGAAGAGGGGGAAAGTCATAATAACAACAGTGTTGCGTATTAATACTTTAAACGATGAATATTTCACAGAGAATGGACAGCCACAACCTTTTTATTAACAATTTTAATAGAACACAGAAGTTTTCCGTTTTTTAACTCTGTTGCCAAATACATTCACACAGTAAAACAGCAAACGATTATATTATGCGCAAACAATTATATTATGTGCGGTGACGTCATCGCCGTCTGATCTTAGAGCGCAACATCCTCCCTAAGATCAGACGGCGATGACGTCACCGCACATAATATAATTGTTTGCGCATAATATAATCGTTTGCTGTTTTACTGTGTGAATGTATTTGGCAACAGAGTTATATTATGTGCGGTGACGTCATCGCCGTCTGATCTTAGAGCGCAACAAACAGTAATATAATCTGAATTGTTGTTATAATTTTTTTTCTTCTTCTTTCGTCAAAACTGAGGAAAACAATGAGGTGAAACAAGCGATCGAGATTCGTTCTGGATCAAAAAGTCGGTTCCGCCAATTCCCGAGAATCCGAAACTTGCAGGAAAGATAATCGGATATATCTTATAGAGGATGGTCCAGCCGGTGTGATGGCCGTGTGTGTGTGTTTGGAGACGTCGGCGGTCGATAAGAAAGAAGGTATCGATATATCTTTGGTATATCTGATTTTCTGATACGTCGATGGATTGTCATTTTGCTGCTAATACCATCGGTTTAAATTCATTACCAATCTCTTTTTCTTCTGTTTAAATAATACCTCTCATTTGCTGACAATGGATTTGACGATAAGAGCTGCATTGTGGATTCTTTTCTTAGCTTTTTTGTGTGTGTGTGTGTGGAAGAGTAGTAATGGGATTATTATTTAGGGAGGACAGGAGATATATCAAGAAATAAATTATTTTCCAGTGATGGAGGAAAATAGAGTAAAATGCAGATAAGCATGGTGTTTGAATATTTAAAAATATATTTCATTTCAATATTTTCATTTTGTGTAGACTCTTGTGCTTTGATAATATCATTTCACAATAGGGATATTTTCTTCCTTTCCCCCCCCCCCCCCATTTATGAATGTTGTGGATGTTAAATATTTATTTTAATGTTCAAGAATATTATTTAAATAAGTTATTACAAGGATACTATTAAGAGTTACATTTCCTCAATTTTTATTGGAATGAATGGAGCATAACAAACTGCCATTACTTTCTTAAAAAAAACAGGAAGTTTTTACATGATATAAAAGTATAATGTGCTTAATATATAGTCGTAAGGACAATAAATGATAAAAAAAATATAGTGCAAATGGGTATTCATAGATTTAATGTAGTGAATACTAAACATCGGATGTTACATAGGGAATACTAAAATTTAATATATTACCATAATAACAATAAATGATAAGAATACAGAGAAAAGTAGTATTCATAGATTTAATGTGGGAAATACTCAATATGGATTGCGAATATTTAAAATTGAGTGATCACATAAATATCAATTTTAAGTATTCACTACTTAAACATCAATATTGAGTATTCACCACATTAAATATTTAAACGCAAACACAATTATATGTCAGTTAAGACATCGGAGCTTATATAATATTTAAAAATAGTTTTTAAATATTTATTTGGAATGAATGGAGTATAACAAACTACTATTACTTTCTTAAAAAAACAGGAAGTTTTTACATGATATAAAAGTATAATGTGCTTAATATATAGTCGTAAGGACAATAAATGATAAAAAAATATAGTGCAAATGGGTATTCATAGATTTAATGTAGTGAATACTCAACATCGGATGTTACATAGGGAATACTAAAATTTAATATAAAGCCGTAAGGACGATAAATGATAAGAATACAGAGAAAAGTAGTATTCATAGATTTAATGTGGGTTGGTTGGATTCAGATTATCTGGTGCCGTTAGCAACACGAGGGCTATAATGCGCCGAAACATTCGTCATTAGACTAGCCAACATACATTTACAAACACCCATGCCTAACACGGGACTCGAACCCGCAACCTCGCGGTCTAGAAGCCAGCACGCTAACCACTATATCGTTTGGTCGGCAGATTTAATGTGGGAAATGCTCAATATGGATGTTACATTGCGAATATTTAAAATTGAGTGATCACATAAATATCAATTTTAAGTATTCACTACGTAAACATCAATATTGAATATTCACCACATTAAATATTTAAACGCAAACACAATTATATGTAAGTTAAGACATCGGAGCTTATATAATATTTAAAAATAGTTTTTAAATATTTATTTCGAAGAACTGACCTCTAATTTCTAAACATAAAATTGCACAAGGTTATTTCAAAGCAATTCCATTAAACGTATTGGAATTCCAACTTTACAATTCCGATAAAATGAATCCAACCTTATATAGCAAATCGAATGACACTTCTAAAGAAAAAAAATTATATTTTACATCACATATTTAGAAATTTGAAAATTGTGTAATCGTAACTTAAGAAACATTTCATATTTTCAAACCTCAAATTTTATCCTAGTACATGTTTTTATTCTAAGTTGGTTCTAATGTTTTACTCGAATAAAAAAAGTTCAAACAAACTTTAAAGCTATTCAGTTTCTTAAATATTATGTTACAAATAGAGTTTACAATTTTTATAAATGGTTTTGAGAAAGTCAGCTTTTTAATTTACAAACAAAATATCGGTAACATTTGATAAACCACTCCTAAACAAACGCATTTGAAAAAAAAAAAAAATTAATTAAAAATATATTAAACAGATATTAAATCTTGTATTTAAATGCTTTTCAGAATTTCAAGAAAATTAATTTTTTTTATCACATTAGATAAAACCAAAAAACTTAATTGTTTTAAAATGACTACTTTTATCCAATGTAATTGTTTTGCGGATTTGCTTTAAATGCATTTAAACATTTTAACACGTAGTGTAAATATCTACCCAATATACTTTCAAGGAATTCCTTTTGTTGAAACTAATGTTACCAACTTTTACACAATTTTAAATACCAAATGAAGACAGTTATTTATTTTACCATAATTGTAGTTCAGGACCTATACACAAGACTTCAAACTTTTAAAAACAAGCACTTTTAATTTCATTAAAATATGATAAACTATGAACGATGAACTACATTTTGAGCTTTTAAAAATAAGCAATTTTTATTTTATGATAATATTCTAAACTATTAATTAAATTGTGAACTTTTAAAAATAAGCAATTTTTATTTTATGAAAATATACATTTTGAACTTTTTTTAAAAAATTCCATTTTTATTTTAGTACATACTAAACGATGACTACTGTTAAAAAGAATTTATATAGTTTTTCAACTCGACGAACATAAAATTGTTTGTAAAAAAATTGTGAATTTTTATTATTACATTAACTTACTATTACACTATTCAAGAAATTTTTCTCCGAGTACTAAAGTTTTAAAAACCGGGTTACGTTCGGTGCCATATCGTCACTTCATTTTTATTATTCTATAGTCTCATTTTCAAGTGTAAAAAATTCGAACTTAACTTTTTATCTCAATTTTCCACTCTTCTTTTTTTTCTTTTTCCATTTTTTTAAAAATTTATCATGCTTTCTTGTGTCAATATCATAAGGACTCTATACATAAAACAATATTTATAAAAATCACATATACATAAGGACTATTTATAAATATACCTTATGTATATATGATATTATATCATATATACATAGGGTATATTTATAAATATCATGTATGCATAAGGCATATTTATAAATATCATATATACATAAAACATTATTTTTTGCCATTAATTTAAAAAACCAAGATGTTTTAATTTAGAAAAATAATTCACTCAAATATATTACACTTTCATCGGCTGATTTGAAACACACGTTTAATTAAATTCAATATACTTAAATTAACTACCTTGAAATAATATTTCTCCTATGGGTGATATCATAAACTCTTTTCCTTCGTTGAAAACAAACAAAATACTTGTCATTTAAGTTAGCGTCATTTTCCCAACATGGCATTTACAAATCATGCCACAAACTATACCATAAATAAACAAAGAAACCACGGTTATCGTCTGCTGTAATTCATATTTTTTTATTCATGTTTTATTTAAATTTAATTTCTAAGGCGAACTAAAAAAAGAAATATAATTATATTATTGTGAAATGAATGTATCTTTGAACACTATAAGACGATAATTAGTTAAACATTATCTTATTAAAAACATTACCACTCAAAATTTAAAAGAAAATGCAACTAAGTTAGTTAATCAGTTTGTGAATTAATTAACACAGAAGAAAAAGCATTTTATGCGGAAATAGTATAAGTTACAGGAAACCAATGTATATTTAGGATACTCGCACTTTGTCAACCATCGTAGTTTTTAAGTTTTGCTCAAATTATAAGTTTTTAATTAATTTTTTTAAATAAATATGTTGTTAAACAATAACTTTTGTTCAATCCCCGATTAAATCCTCATTTCAAAAAGTTCAAATGTTCATTATATTTTTAAATTGAGGATAATCACGATAAAAACAATAAATTTATTTACCAATAATATTTCTCATAGTTCTGTATAAGAGGTTACATCATAACCCAGTTCAGCTGCTTTATGATAATTATTAAAAATAATTACAAATGATTTCATGTAATCCAGTTTTGTCCGTTTTTGTTCAGTGTTCAGGTTTCACCGATAGTTTAATTAATCGATTCTAAAGCTTATTCATTTAAAGTACAAACTTCAGAAGTTTAATAATTTAAAAATTTCTAGTATATTTTATAAAAAAAAAAAAAAAACTGTAATCTTTAATCACTAAAGCTTCACAAGATATATTTCAATTACCTTTTAAAATTTATATCCTAATAAAAAGTTTAAATGTTTAAATATGTGAAAAAATCAAATATATTTAGAAACTTCTCTGGTACAAATTTATCAGTTCATTTACAACTTGTAATGATTTCTGAAATGACTATAAATAAAAATAAAATGTATCTTTTTTTTTTATAAAAAAAATTTATATTATATATATATATTTATAAAAAATATATATAAAATTTTTTTATATATATAAATTATATATATATAAAAAATATTTATATTATATATATATATATATATATATATATATATATATATATATATATATATATATATATATATATATATATATATATATATATATATATATATATATATATATATGTATATATATATAAAAAATATTTATATTATATATATATATATATATATATATATATATATATATATATATATATATATATATATATATATATATATATATATATATATATATATATATGTATATATATATATATATATATATATATATATATATATATGTATATATATATATATATATATATATATATATATATATATATATATATATATATATATATATATATATATAAATCCTTTTCTGAAAACTATTGTTAATAAATTAATTTTTATAAAATAAATTTCGTGATTATTACTAAAGTAAGCATTAAAAATCCAAATACAAATGCATAAAAGTAACTGACGGATGGACGACAATTTTTAAAATGAAACAAAAACTAACAATCACCCTAATATTTCACCTATCAAACTATATTACCTAACAATCATGCGATAGCAGTGCACACTTAGACTAAATTATTCTGTTAGCATTTTAGAAATCGCCTTCCATCCCGTTACGACCTAGTGCTCTCTTAATTTCAAAGAATTAGTATACAAAGTAGTTGTATTATCGTGAGTTATGAGCTTCCCAAGGCTATTATGACTAAAAAAATGTGCTTGATTATTGTAGTGGTCCAAAAAACCTAGTCTAATGACCTAGGAATTTATACACACAACATTTTTGTACTAAACAGAGTTTTTAATTCAACTACATTAAATAAAATTCGTTTTTAATACTGAAATAAAAGAGTTAAGGTCTCGAAATGCATTCAGTGTTTAGTAACCAGTAACCATCGTGTAGTGGAATTCGGGCACCAATACTTTTCGGGCAAAAATACATTGTGGCAAATAAATTGACTTTGCTGTTTAAAGTAGTGTTAAGCCCTACAATCCAACAGATCTTAATAAAACATCGTACAAGTATCTGCTGAGTATAGCTATGGGGAAAGGACCTTTAAAAAACAAACAAAATAAATTATAAAAAAAACAAAAAAAACCAGAGAATTTTCTCTAATTATGCTCACGGACAACAATTATAAGCTGTATATAAAACTCCTTTGATAATTTTCATTTCGTTTTAAAACTTTATTTCAAGTTCGGACTGGATTGTTAACTTTATTATAATTCATTAGAATGATGCCATATTTCCACCTGGTGGGGAAAATTTGAACTGACGTTTTTTTTTTTTCTTCACACATCATTTCCCAGTTGTTCATTAGTATTTATTAAAAAAATTAATTAAGGTATGTTCCAAGTACAGACAGTGTAGTTAATTATAACAATAAGAGCAATTTAATTATAATTTAACTATGACAACCTTTTAAAATTAAATTTAGTTCTTAGGTCAACCAAATCCAAAAAAAAAAAAAATCATCTTTTGTCTCTTATATTCATATAGCACTTTAAAGTTTCGAAACACACATTTAGGGTTAAATTAAAACCAACCAACAAAACTCAAATTATCAAAAAATATTCAAGATAATATATCTTACCCAATTTTATTGTCCATAATCGTCCATTGGTAGTATCATTTTAAAAAAGGGTGATTCCCTGAAGTAGAACAGTGAAAAAAAATTCAGGGTGCAAGGCAAAGCGAATGATCGTTTGGCGAAACTGCAAAAGAGAATAAGGACCCGGGTATTTAAACCAGATCGCGCAATTTTCCACTCCTACCGAACAAAACTGACAGTTCGCAGACGATCCCGCCTTGGAGAGATATTTCACCGCATGGGGGCGCTATCTTACGGGTCTTTGTTTCAAGGGTTTCGATATTGGATGCGCAGAAAGACTGAAATGCGAAAAAGGAGATGGGGAGGGTGGATTAGTTGATGTTTGTTTATACAGGATTTATAAAGTAAAAAAAAGTGGTGTTTGCTTATAGTTTTGAAGCTGATTAATTATTATTTTTTTTTAATGAAAGAGCTATATAAATTTTATTAGTGTAAATATTTGAAACCAATGACTGTAATAATTACAATTTCGTAAGCTGAATTCCAACTGTTTTTAACGTTTTTGTGACAGGTACTAAAAATATTAATGAAATATATTTAAAAGTCCAAATACAAACATCGAATATTGCATTTCAGTGCATAAATATTTATATTAAAATTAATTGTGACACAGTTACAACTCTATTAAAAAAAATAGACAAATAGAATTGATGTACAATTTGAAATGTTTATTATTATTATTATTATTTATTTATTTTTATTCTTATGTCGATTTCTAAAAATGTTAAAAATAAAATTTCATCATCTTTATTATTATCTTTTATGTATGAATTATTTAAATTAACAATTACACAAATATATATAGGAAAAATATTTCAAATTCAATAACAGATGAAAAATATTCTTTTACCAGTTTTCGCTCACCCTGTTAAGATTAAACTTGTTTTATTAAACAGTTTTGTAGCATAAAATCTTAAGCTAAATAATTAAAATTCCCTTAGAAGCATTCTATGATGTCTTATCTTGAAAATCTATTTACTTAATTTTAAATGCTAAGTAACATTCTTTATTTAATACTTTCTCTTCCTATCAAAAAAGTAATAACTCATAATAAATATATATAAAAAAACAAAAAAAAAAAACACACACACACAACAACTCTTCGAAAATTCTCATATCATTTTGGCCAGTCCTTTATTATCATCTGTGATATTCTTAAAACGGTCAAAAAAACGCGATGTAATAGATTTGACTCTTTTCTGTAAATAAAACAATTGACATATTTATATAGAAATGTTTAATAATCCTAAAATTCTTGAAAATTCTATTTTAAAAATTTGAGAGGTCATTCAATGATTTGTATTCTAGTTATGTATTACATTTTTAAATTCCATAATTTTTAGCTTTTTCACTGCAATGAATTAACAAACTTGAACAAAGGCTTTATCCTATTGTTCAGCATTCCCAGTCTAAACTACAAATAC
The DNA here is from genome assembly GCA_963978545.1 of Linyphia triangularis. Lineage (NCBI taxonomy): Eukaryota > Metazoa > Arthropoda > Arachnida > Araneae > Linyphiidae > Linyphia > Linyphia triangularis. The sequence continues at coordinate 101,593,128 of OZ021724.1, read as the reverse complement.
GGCAGACATTTGTGATGTGTGACATTTCAAATGAAAGGTTTCGTTAAAATTTGCAGATCAACTCTTTACACATTCTTTACTACCGCAATCTTAATATACAACATACTATATACACCAGTATTTATACATTTTATAATACAGCTAGTCATACACACTAACTTTTACAGACTTTTCTATTAGAATCAATGAAAAATTATGATCTCAACGATTATAAAACTCACTAAACACACACAAACTTCTCATATATTCTTTATACTATTGTAAACTGACCAAATGCCACCAACTCTTTATGAAACTAGACTAAACTAAACTCCAACTTAACTTGACATCACTAGACGATAGATCTTCACCATGCTCATAGGTAATTAATCCATTTTAGTGGAGTGAAGACATAATTCCTGCCATATCTTATAGCCTTTTGTTCTCTACAGGGTTGTGGTTTGGCGAACATTATGTTTTCACGCCGCCAAAATGGATTAAATACCTATGAGCACTGCGACGATCTACCGTCTAGTGATGTCAAGTTAAGTTGAAGTTTAGTATAGTTCAGTGTATCGTTCATATTTACGAAACAACTTTTAGCACATCCCTTACTTTCGCAATCTTAATATGCAACATACTATATACAACAGCTTTTTATGCATTCTTTACACTGTTAAAAATTGTGTTCCACCTTGCACCAAAAATTGGTTACCATTTAGCTGCAACCAACATTTGGTGCTTAGTTTCACGATTTAATGCTGCTACTTCGAACAATAAGCACCATTAAATCGTGAAACCTAGCACCAAATGTTGGTTGCAGCTAAATGGGCACCAGTTTTTGGTGCAAGGTGGTACAAAATTTTTAACAGTGTACTATTGAAGTCTTATCATACAGCTAATCATACAAACTAACTTTTTTGCTATTAGAATCAATGAGAAGTTATGATCTCAACGATTTTAAAACTTACTAAATACACTGTTTCAAATTTTGATCCACCTTTTACTAAAAATTGGTTCCCATTTAGCTGCAACCGACATTTGGTGCTTAGTTTCACGATGAAATGGTGCTACTTCGATCATAAGCTCCATTACATTGTGAAACTAAGCATTAAAGGTTGGTTGCAACTAAATAAAAACCAATTTTTGGTGAAAGGTAGAATTTTTTTTTCTTCTTTTTTTCTTTCTTTTTTTTACATTTGCACAAACTTTTCATGCATTCTTTATGCTATTACATAAATTGACTAAACGCCTTTGCAACTTTATATAAAACTAAAATATCAGTCTAACGCTTCGTCACCATTCAGATTCGCGAACGGATAAGTCTTACAACTTATAGTCAGAGAGGCGACTGCAATTTTTGGACCCCATCGAACATCATTCTGAATATTTTATAGAAATTGGAGAAAAGTGAGTAGATTACGAATCCACTGGTCTGTCGTGGCAAAAATGGCCGAAACTGGTCAAAAGTCGACATTTAATCAGTTGAACTAAATCCATTTGCCAAATGCACCATAACTTTCGAAATAATGAGCATTTTTTTTTTTATTTGGTAACCCTCACTTTTTAATTTTCAATTAAGAAGGTTGCAGACGATTCGGATGTGTGGCTGTGGCTAACTTGCATCTTTCACAAATGAGCCAAATTGGCAATAAACATTACGTCACTGATGACGTAACTGATGTCGCCAATTTGGCTTACTTTCACAAGATACAAGTTTTCCGAGCCAGAGATCAGAAATCGTTTGCGCTTTTTCTCATTGAAAATCAAAAGTGCAGTGGGTTGCCAGACTAAGAAGTTTGCTCTCTTTTTGGCAAGTTATGACATATTTGTCAATCGGATTTCAGTTCAACTCATTCCAAGTCGATTTTTGATCAGTTTCGGCCATTTTTGCCACGGCAGACCAGTGGATTCGTAATCTACTCACTTTTCTCCGATTCCTATAAAAAATTCAGAATGATGTTCGATGAGGTCCAAAAATTGCAGTCACCCTCTAGGACTTTTACTAAACACACCAACTTTCATTACATTCTAGATTAATTCCCACTTGCAGACATGTAGAGAGGAGGCTTCTTCATCCACTTCAAGAATGACTAATGTTTTCTGTGTAAAAACAAAAGAAATCCA